>CAKNYM010025027.1:0-79579 GCA_932195095.1 Andricus curvator
CCAAACTAAATATTTTAATTCATTACTTACAAAAATGTCATATTAATGACTAAATTTTTTATTTATTGATAATACTAAAGGGGTAGATGGCACATAATTTAGGGGTTATTTCGAATAAGACTGATAATTCTTAATAGAATTAATTATCAAAACTAGATGTTTGCAGCAACAAAGTCCAAAATCTTAAACTATGGGTCATATGGCGAAGCATCCTATAGGGGTATATTTGTTGAATTATGATACTCTAGGGGGTAAGTATTTTTAAAAATCAAGATAATATTATAATATAGAATCAATTAGAACAATTTTGTGCAAAAACAAGAAAGAAAAAACAATGATACCTCTTAAAACAGTAAAAGTATCAAAAGTATAGAAGGGGTGATTTCCACCCCTAAATATGAACGATAGCCCAAAAACTTAATTTTTTTTTATAGTCTGGGATCCTCTTTTCATCTGCAAAGTTACAAAAAAATCGGCGTCGGACACCAACCTAACCCCCCTTGTCAGTTGAATTTCGTCCTTGGTTCAATCAGCGAGATTCACTGGCTACTCAGTATCCGTAGTGATCTCGTCGTACGCGTTGTTGTCCATCAGTTGTTTAGGATGTTCATGTCTTGGCCGCGTGGCGCGCTATTACACGGGTTGAATCTACGATATGGCGTCACTGGTAGACTTAGTAACGCTGTTTTAGTTGAGTCACTAACTGGTTTACTCAGTCAGAGTAGGAAAATCACTTGCTCACCAGTAATAATTCAAAATACTGATTCAGCCAGTGAAAATTGCACTGGTTCAGTTAAGGAGAGTACTTAAAAAGCTCTCGTAGTTTTTAATGAAAACTTTGTTGAAAACCTTGAAAAATTGATTATTAATCTTTTTAAAATCGCAAACCTTTATTTTATTTTTTCAGTACAGCCAAGTAATTTCAACCCTGACTCATCAACCTGGTTTGTTGGGGCTGCGAACATATTCTTTACGGTCAAGAATTCACCTGAAGGACAACCTTACTCAGTAAGCCTTAATGATGCTACAAATAATGTTCCAAGACCCGACCAAATCAGAGACAGGCTTTTTCCAGCCATAAAAATTGAAATTGCTGACGTAAGCTTTGTGGCGTTCTCACACGATAATCTTCCTTACGGAGCTATGCTTACTCCAAAGTGGTGGCCACGGATGGAAGCTTATTGGAGAGAGCATGATAAAGAGAGATCAGGATAAAAAGAGTACGCCAGGCCTGTCCAACGAGGTGGTGGAAATGCATTATCTAGTATTCGAGTTAATTTGTCATCGCTGAATAGGCCTAATGTACGCTGAAGTCGTGTATTCACTACATTTAACTATTGTCTAACGGTAGGTTTGACGCCGACGATGACTGTTTACATTTGATGATATCGAATGTCTACATTCAAATTCGACAGTCGGAAAACCGGCTGTACTCCGGAAGATGGTTTTCTGCAGTTTTCCTCTTCCCTGGCCAAGTGTCCAGGCGAATGCGAGTACTTCTAATTAAGTCGGATGCAGCCGCGCATTGTATTTATAATTACATAATAATAATCTGAAATATAAAATATTTGTGTGATAAAAATTCATGAATGAAATTATAATTAATGCATTCGATTATTTTCAAAAAGCTAAAAGGCTGAATTGGAAAAATTGGTTTTTCTTTATTTTATTTGTTTATTTCCTCGACATTTAATTAAAAGATCTTCTGAAGATAGGACAGCAAATTATTATGGATATTGATTTCAATCATGTTATGGTTTTTTGACCAGCGAAATGTAGTAAATAATATGATGTTCATTTTTTTCATCTACATGGTCTGAAATCAATATTTTTCGTGAATATTGACTATTAATTTTATAAGTTGTGAAAAAGATCTCTCTAGCTCCGTTGGGATCCGAACCCAGGTCTTTCAGATTTCCGGTCTGATGCTCTCACCCTTACTCACTTACCTATGAAAAGACGATAATATTTTCTTCACAACCCTTGCAAGTTGAATTCCGACGTCATTCATTATACTTGTGAGATTAATTTTTCATCTAACATGAGAGGTATATTCATTTTATTTTATTATTAGTTTTCATTATTCTATTCATTATTTTGTTTTTTAGTTATGGAAATTTACCTACAATTAATGAACAAATTCAATGCAATAATACTATTCGGGTGAAAATAAAAAAGTTGGAATTATCGAGGCTTAGAATATGAAAATTAAGATTGCATGAACAATTTGGAAATTAATTTAAAAAAGTAGTAGATATTAAGTTTTGAACATTTTGAAACAATAATTAATAATTAATAATTTCGAAATGTGGGCGTTTGAAATTTAAAAAAATATATTGAACGATTTTGACTTGAAAAAATTCCAATCCAAACTATTTTACATTAGCCAAATTTGGATAAAAGAATAATATTTTGAGGGTAATAAATCGCTCGAAATTAAAAAAACATAAAAAATAAAAATATTTTCAGATTATGATTTTAATTAAATTTTAAACTGAATTGAGTAGAATCTAGAACTAAGAAATATTGTACAACTTTTCTATTACAAATCGTTTAATTTTTAATACTTCCTTCAGAATTATTATTCATTCTTAAAATTTTCAAACAAAAATTTTAAAATTTTGTATGTTTTTTTTTAAATCTTTAACTTCAATTTAGTGGAGAGATCAAAACCTGAATTTAATTTCTTGCAAAAGGCGGAAAATAAAAAATGTATATTTTCCGATTCAGAAAAAAATAAAAAATGCCTGCTTTTCATCTCAAGAAAAATAAATATCTAAAATATAGAATCTGACCCCCTTCAACTAAATCGAAATATTCAACAAAATGTGAAACTTAAGAAAGTCCGTCTTTTAATTTAGAAATGAATTAAATACCAACTTAATTGAAATATTAATCAAAATGTTTAAAATATAAAAAACTTCCTTCTACAATTAAGAAAAAAAGTAGAGTAATTTTTGTTTAGATCGGATCATTTTTCAAATTTTTGGCGCCCCACATTCGAGCGCCGTCTTATTGTTATTAAAAGTTGGGATCTCGAATTTGAAATCAGGTGCCCGAAAAATCCTTCACAGTATGTTTAACGCATATCTGATGATTTTTTCAATTTTTGCCATTTCCTCGGATTCCGTGAAATTTTAAAAAATCGAAACGAGGTCGTTATTCTGTCCTATATATAATTCGAAGTTTTTCGACGTAAAAATAACTACTATATTTAAAATAATATATTTATTGGTTGATTGAATTAAAAAAATACCATTCGCCATTGACAAAACCACAAACATGGAATCTCAAATCACAAAAAATAAATAACCTCAAGTTCCGAAAACTTCTTGACTTTCCTCAAGAATTTGTGATTTTTCTTACAAGGAAGGTAATCCAGGTGTCCCTCCCCGATTTGATTCTTTCTGATATATGTTGCGATACTCGAAAAACTAAGCGAAACGTATTTTTTTTACCTGCGGAAAAACACCTCAACTGGGTGAAACAGCCCCTCAAAGATAGGGGTCGCAAGTGTCGATTGTATAGTTTTGTGTATATAAACCAAATTGATTTCGATCAAACCTACAGGAAAAGTTTCCTCGTGATGAAAGATGAATAACGTAATTTTCTAAAAAAAATGAAGGGCGTAAACCCCCCCTACATATTTCTTAAGTTGTGTTGAAAAATTTTAATTTCACAGTAAGAAATTTAAAAATATATATATTTGGAACTTGACACAAAAATAAAGTTGACGTATTTCACAAAAAATAATTTGAAAAAAAATAATGGGGGTAGATACCCCTAAACACTTCTTATTTTGTGTCTGTGATAATATATACTTTTCATACACAAAAGAAATTGGAAAATTAGTTTTATAACGGAGAATATAAAATAGAATTCATCCAACATGAATGAAAAAATTAAGCGGTGTTAAACCACCCCTACATATTTTAAAATGTGCTGAAAATTGCTAAATTCATAGGAGAAAAATAAAAAATATATATATTTTGCACTTGAAATAAAGATAAAGTTGACGTTTTTCGCCCAAAATTTTTTTTTTTCAATTAATGGGGGTAGCTACCCCTAAACACTTTTTAGTTTGTTTCTGTAATAATATATACTTTCCATACACAAGAAAAATAAGGAAATTAGTTTTATAACGAAGGAAGTAAAATAGAGTTCAGTTCATAACATGAATAAAAAAATGAGGCGGGAGTAAACCACCCACCAATTATGTATAAAATTGCAAAAAAAGTCTAAAATCGAGCAAACAAATCCAAAGAAAATACGTGTTGCACACAAAGAAGATGATGAAGCTATTTATGTATTTTTGAGAAAAAATAGTATTGAAGAGGGAAAGTACCCCTAAACTATTTTTATATAAAGAAATCATCAAAATCATTCAAAAGTATACATATCTTATAGACGAAAATAGTACGTTCAGGTCAAATTTACAATCTTTCGAGTTCTAGACAGTATATCAAAGATTTATTCTTCAAACTTTGAACAATAATGATATTCGTCAAAGAAGTGTTTCTGCAATATATCCGCATTTGTATAATGAATATTCAAAAATATTAGTATATCTTGGCGATATTAATTGATTATGCACCAAAGACTGAAGCTTAATATTATTATTCCTGATATGTAAATTGATATCGTAATTCATCAAAATAACAGAACCGGAAAAGTGACGCACATAATTTTTCCGAACTCTAAACAAAAATACATCTGAAGGTTGAATTTTCCCCGTTTAAGGAGTGAAACGCTTTATTTGGAAAATAAATTTCCTCCAACCAAGTCTTCAAGTGATCTGGAAATGATAAAACCAATGATCATTGCTTTCATACAATTTTTAATAGAAGTAGATAATGTAATGTTACCTGAGGTAAGTTTTCCCGATTTTGAAGCATCTACGGACACATTACTCTGCCTAAATAATGTCCTATCTACAATTGGTCCAAATTTTCCGCTCGGTTCTTTTAGAACTTAAAATAGAGGTAAAAAAAGTTTCCCGTCAGCAGATATTAGTGGTTGAATATTTTAACTGTGGGTCGTGGACGAAATAGACTGGACAACGCATTCCACCTTTTTTTCTCCTTCAACAGCCAAAGTTCTCCCGGAATGAATTTCCAATTGAAAACCACTTTGATCCGAATTATAAACATTCTGTACTCCAACATTTGCCATCTTTTGCTTCACACTAACTACAAATTCAATAGCCTTCATTTTCAACTCATCGACATTTTCCAATGTATTTCTGGTAACAAACTTGTTTATTTTTCTGGAAATTATTCTGTGTTTGCTTTTAAAGTTAGCAAGCCATGTTGTTGCCATGCGTTGCCATGTGTTGTCTTTATCGTGAAAATTTATCCCGTTATCAACTGCTTTTTTGAACTTTTCTGTTTTAATGTCACATATTTAAGCAACTTTTTCTCCAAGAGTTATGCCTTTACGGAGAGTTTGGGCCCAACATCTTAATTGTTTTACTGAAAGAACTTTTCTGAATATTTGCTGTACACTCTCAAGACTTAAATTTTTTTTCTTTCCACTTCTCCAGTATTCGACTGTTCTTAATTTATAGTCATATGATAGTTCTTTCTCATCTTTTGTGCATCTATCCGTGGGTGAAAAAGGCCAATCAGGAACATGGTGTTAAACATCATCCTCTATGATTTGTGCATCTGCATTTTTCAAAGTTTCTTGAAAATCTAAGGAATCTTCAATCATCATTTCCACTCCGTTAAATTCTTCCATGACATTCAACAAAATTGCTTCAAAACGATCCTTTAATTCAATTTCCTTAACGTTTGTCGGAGTTTCTTCTATATTTATTGTTTGGAATGTCGCACGCAGTAAAAATTTGTAACATTCAAAGGATTCACCTTTATTTTCAAACCTCTAGAAAAGTTGAAAAGTTTTGTTTAAAAGCAACAGTGGATATTAAAATATGAGTGAAAAATCTAAATTACATTGTAAGGCGTATACATTTGGACACGTTTGAACAATTTTTATATTTTTAAAATATTTCTCCATATAAGGAGACAACTGAAAATGTTTTACCAGAAAATTTAAATGTTTCCTGGTCAAACATATATTATCAAGTTTTCAGAGCCATGGCTAACGATTGTAAACTCACTAGGAAAGAACAGAGAAATTTTTGAAAAATCCAGTATGAGAAACGAAAAACTTGCAAAAGAAGAAGTCTCAAATTTTCCTTTTCAAAAGTATTTTTACAGCATTAAATTAAATTTTAATGCAGATAAAAGCGGTTAGTTTTTTTGTCGCAAGGACAAGATTACTTTGTACTAGAGTGTTAAGTAAATAATTTTGAATAAAAATGTTCTTTGAGCATCTGTTTTATTTCATGAGCAAACAACATCCATTATAAAAGAAATGAGGTAGTTTATTCAGAGTTTACAGGCATGCGAATGTGTGGCACAAGGACCCTGCGAATGCTCGGGTCCAATGTCAAATTTTTTTGAAAACGCTTTTTTTATGTAATAATGTGGATAAAAATCTGAACAAAAATTTCCATATTTAGTCGAGTGGTCACCCTTTTGAACTGTTATTGTCAATTTTTGCAATTTAATCAATAAGTAGTTGCAAAAAATTCGAAAAAGGAAAATGGCCCAAGGCAGGGCACCTTTTCCTCTTCAGATTTTTCATGTATAATATCGAAATTGGAAAATTTATTGGTTACCTTACCGTTCTGTTTGATGATTTTTGGTTTATTCTGCGATTCCTGTCAAGTTTGTTGGTCCCTGCTTCTTTGGGTTAGGGGTTCTGATGTTCCTGGTTTTCTGGATGAATGTGAGTCCCCGTTCCGAAACTTCACAGAATTTTCGAAGTAACTTTACGCACGCAGAATTCTTTGAAGAAACAAATCGGTTTAAATTTGCAGAGAGTGCAGCACTTGCAACTTGAAGTGAACGGTTCGATAGAATTCGGGCAAAGTAACTGTGTTGAAAACTAGACTGAATCCTCTTTCGGATTCTGGGGTTTTTATGTTGCAAGTTTTTGTACATCATTCACGTCATTGCTGTTATTTTCCAGTTTAATCTTGGCACGGACCAGTTTTCTATCCTGGTTTGAATCACCTTGTCTTTTTTGAGAAGATAAAACTTATCACAGGATGTACCATAATAGAATCGCTGAAAACGTTGTCAGCTATTCTATTATTGTACCTTCTGTGATAAATTTTATCTTGCGACAAAAGCAAGGTGATTCATTTACAACAGATCGTCTGTGAATTTAGCAATTTCAGAACAACTTTGAAAATATGTAGGGGTGGTTTACCCCCTTCATTTTTTTTTCTTGAGAAAATAACGTTATTCTTCTTTCATCACAAGGAAACTTTTCCTGAAGGTTTGATCGAAATCAATTTGGTTTATATACACAAAACTATACAATCGACACTTGCGACCCCTATATTTGAGGGGCTCTTTCACTTCCTTAAAGTGTTTTTCCGCAGATGAAAAAAATACTTGTTGCTTAGTTTTTCGAGTACTACAATATATATCAGGGTGAATCAAATCGGCGATGGACACCTGTAGTACCTTCCTCGAGCTTCATATGTACTTTCCGGGTTTTTTAAGCATTTCCTATATGACCAACTATCGACATTACGTAAGATTTGATTCACTTCTCCCACCCTCATTTTGTCGTTAAGGACATATTTCCTTAGATTGAAGAAAAAAAACGCTATTATTTGAATAAGAGTACGGAGTCAATGGATGGTTCCTACAAGCAATAAAAACAATATATGCTAGTAGAAAAGCGAGTGTAAGCGTTAGTGGGAAACTCAGTGGCTGGTTCAATATTATGCAAGGTGTTACACAAGGATGCGTTATGACCTCATGGCTATTCATTGTATTCATGGACAAGTGTATCAGAATGGCCCTCTTCTACGAGGAAGGTGTGGATCTCGGGACAGTGAGGGTGCATGGGTTTGCGTTTTCAGATGATAAGGTTGTTATGGCAGAGTCAATCGAAGACTTGCAAAGAATGTTCAGCAAACTGAATACAAGCATGAAAAACATGGACCTCAACATTAACGTGAATAAAACAAAAATTATGTTGTTTGATGGATAGGGTGAAAGTGAATAGGCTATCAAAGTCTATTCACTAGTGACGGAAAGATAGATGGGAAGTTAGATAGGCGTATAAACGAGGGTAAGAGGGTTATCGGTAGAGCAGGGCCCATTTTTTCGTCCTGATGAAGAAACTGTACAACTGCATTTGAAACGAACTGGGATATTCAATAGCACACGTTTGCATCTGTACCTTCTAACGTGTGAGATTTTTTGAAAAAAAGTACTGTTACTGTTAGTAATTAATAATAATTATATTAATAATCTACTAGAATTATTCTTGCTTGACAAATAAAAAATGCAGATGTGCTATTGAAAAGGAGGATCAGTGGCTCAAGGTTACCGTCAAATCCGGATGACGAAACTTAACATGTACTTGTGCTATTAGATATCAGGAAATCGGACTGCAGAAAGACCGAGGATCCTCATGAGAATATACATCTGCGCAAATGTGCGTTTTTTTATCAGGATCTGAGGGGTAAGCACTATCCCAAATCCTGGAATTCGTGTAGATATAATACAATTTCTGCAGATGTATTGTTTCTTCATCAGGATTTCTCGAAAATCGCTGTACATATGTTATTGAGACCTAATCATCTCGAGATTTAATTACAATTTTCAATAATGATTGGCATAGTTAAATTCGTCTTTTCATTACGAATCGAACCATATAAAAAACTCATTTTTGATAAAAATGCAGTTGTGCGGTATCTTCATCAGGACGGCAGCATTATGAGAAGTAAAAGTATATCAATTAAAGAAAAAGGACAATACATAATTCTTTGTCTATAGAGACTGCGCTGTATGGTAGCGAGACCTGAACCTACCAAAAAAAGAATAAGAATAATTATTAAACTAACATGAAATTCCTGCTCATGATATGCAGCAAAACACTGATGGACAGTGTGTAATCAGATAATCCTCAAAGAATGTGGTGTAGAAGAGACATTAATTGACATATGTGAAAGAAATTCTTTGAGGTGTTTTGGACATGTTGAGTGAATGAAAGATGAGCGGCTAACGAAACAAGTATATCAAGGTAAAGTAAATGGCAGTGTGCCCAGAGACAGACGCGGAATTATTAAACAACGTAACGCAAGGCTTTACTAAAAACTAGTCAGAACGGATTATAGGTTAAATTTTTGGTATAAAATTTACAAATCTTAGATCTGAAAGCATCATAAAGAACGGACGTCAACATTTTTTTTGTAAATATTTGAAAGCAAGTATAATTAAGCTTTATTTATAAACTCAAATCTTGAATACGAGAAGCGTTAAATAGTTTTAAGAATCCTCCGCAATTACTCATGGTCCTTCGACTCATATATCTGCATTCCATATTATTGGAAGACATGCGTCGTCGTCAACTTTCTCAACGGGAAAAATCAACTCGTTAGATACGTATTCTTCCAATAGTCCGTCCGCATCTTCATCTCGAGTTTCAGCATTATGCATTTTGCATAGATCTCTCGCTTGCTCTGTTGGCTGTAATGCGTTCAGGTCGAATGGTTTGTGGAACATACCTGTTCATTTCAGCGTTGAAGATCATAATTGCTGCTAATCCTCCCATGAACACCAGAGAGGACACGATCTTGTAGTTCTTCAGACAGAAACGCCCCCCGCCCCCTTCCCAGGTCCAGTGCTGAGCGCGAGTCCCAAACACCTTTCCAGTTAAGGGTTGCAGAGGAGAAGAAGAACATCTTCTTCACCTCTGCATGTGTATGCAGGTACATCAGGATTTTGTTGGTATTTTCGAAACTTGTTATCGTGAGCAGTCTTAAGATGAAACTGCTCACTAATAATCAGTGCATTAACGACTATGGTGTTAAGATCTCTAATCGCCAGAAGGTCGGGCTTACGCAGACATTCGCTGGTGTTAATTCGCGGCTCAAGGAATACTTTACTTTAATGATCGCGTAGTCGTTGAGCTACGTATTTTGTGATTGCGTCATGCCTACTCATACGTGCGGCATGTGTCCGGTGATAAATTTGGAGGACATGGCTCAGGGTTTCAGGTAGGTTACAACCCAACCTGCAACTCCTGTTCCTGAATCGTTCTCGAGATCTGCGTGATCGAGTTGGTAATGCATTGATTCTTAACCGGCAGGAGTCAAGAGAATCCCTGCCAGATGAGAATCTTGTACTATCACTCACCCAGTAATGCTGCCAAGATGTTTTGGCCGAGCCCACCATCACGGACTGACGAATGGATATAGGCATTGGGGACATCATGCGGCAAACATGTATAGCTTCGGCATTAGGTTAATTTTAGGGCTAATAAATGTTGTTGTGGTTTAAGTGGCGCTTTTGTTATTGCCTCCAAATTAACCCCAAGTATTTGCTGTGGGCTAATCCGGACTCTCGCAGCTCAAGTGTAACGTACGCCCAAAACTGTCCATTTGTTTCCTCTTTTGATGGATCGCTATCTCCTCCCACCATCTCGAAGGTGTTATTGGTATCCACCGTCATCTTCTTATCTCTTCCGGATGATCGGAAGCCCAAGGTAAAACATTTGACAATTTTGATCGACATTCCGCAGCTGGTGAGATATTCGTTGATTCGATATATTGAGTCCTGCCAACCTGCATGTATATTGTCGCATAGGTACATTGTGGATTCGTGTACCCACCCCTGTATACTTCCTCAACCTATAGAACGAAATCCGACGGGACACATAATGATCTAATATATTCCAATAAATAGGAATGAGAAACTGAGGGGATGGCCTTGGCGATATAAACACAGGCGATATAAAGAGGCTTTAAAGACCAATAGTGTTGTCTCAGAATCATGTCGAGGCTGGAAGGTATTGTCTCTACAACCGTCCATGTTCCTAAGCCTCTCTTCTTCTCGTCCATATCAATTTCAGCGACCAGTCTTCCTTCAAGAATGCTATAGAAGCCCCTCACCATCACCGATGCAATGGTGAGAGGCCTATACTTTTCAGGCTTGTTCTCAAACCACTTCTTGGCTTCTAATGTCTTTCTCGGTTAGTCCGTCCGACTCTGTTGTCCTTTCACGTTACTTCCGTAATCGTATATGTAACCTCTCAATGGGTGATCGGAGACATTTCGTTTTTCTTTAGACCTATCCAGGATGGGCATGGCTTCAGATCGCTGTATCAGGAAATTTGCCCAGAAAGGTTCCATCACATTCCTTGGCGGCTGTTAAGGTGCTGTATTTAGCTCTAAAGCCAGATTGCAAAGGGTCCATTAATTTATTTGTATCCAGAAAATCTGTCGGCTGGCGATGAACAATCCGCTCAAGAGGCTTGGACAGAGCGGATGACTGCCATTTTCCAGCTATCTGGGAAAATCACACCCTGTAGCGAAAAGTTTTAAATTTTCAACAGAATCGGAAAGATAACAGGCAGTGCAAGTGTAACCATTTTAATAGAGATACCATCTGGGCCAATAGCATTTGAATGGACTTTAGAAATTGCGTCCATTAGGGCCATAGGGGAGATGTCTAAGAATCTATCATAAAAAGGATCCCCGTACAAAGCGAGGGTTCGAGTCACTATAGGTGGCTGATTAGGCGGTGAAACGCCCGCAGGAAATCCGAAGGCCTAAGTCGACGTCGAGGTCTTCAGGCTTCGGCGGAGTTAGACGCAGATGTCCTTTTTGTCATTTTTGTTCCTATTTCTGATGGCGTTGTAATTATACTTGTTGTGTGATCCTCTAATTTTTGTTTGCACTACGTTACGAAGTTTACGGAATTCTTTTTGAATAAGGGGATTTTTAGTTCTATTATATAGTCTATGTTTTGAGTCTCGCGCCCTCATTAAATCTCTAATTTCTACAGTTAGCCATGCTTCTTTCCGCGAGTTCGGGACGACAAGTGGCGCGAATTTATCAAAAGCCTCAGTTAAGATAGCAACTAGCCCGTTTACCTTAGAATTAACATTTCTTTGTAAAATCAGATCATTCCAATCGTAGGTCTTGAGGTGGTCCTAAAATTCCTGCACTTTAATATTAGTAAGACCACGGGTCTGCATGGCAGTCGGCCTGTTTGGAAGGTTACCGGATAGATGGTATTCAATGTTTATTAGATCATGATTGGGAAGGAAGGGAATAGGGTGATGCGCATAAGCACTTAATTTGTCTAAATCGTCTACTATGATAAGGTCAATCAGCGTACTAGTCTAGTCAGTGTGGTGAGTGGAATCATGCGAAACAATAGACAACCCAGCAGAGAAAACCACAAACTTCAAGTAAATCGTTAGATTGTTAGATCTATTTAGATTCGTGTTTAAATCTCCCATTAAATTGATGTTATTATAATTGGGAACAAGCACACAAATTTCTGACTCCAGTTCCTCGTTATAATTGCCATTGGCGGGTTTGTAAATCACCCCTACTAATAATTGATCTTCTCCGACTGAGACCGCGAGAAATAAATAATCCGCTATCGGATAATTTGCATGTGGACTGGAGCCAACCACGTAGCCTGAAAGACCTGCATATAAGTAAAGGCATACCCCACCTCCCCTTCTCTCCTCAAAGTTCTGACGAAGCAACGAATAATTCTCGATCGCAAAGGCACTGGAGGGGGTATCAGGTTTCAACCACGTCTATGGAACTGCAATGATATGATAATCACGAGAGCTGAACAAATTTTTGAACTCAAGAAAATGGGCCAGGAGAGACTTAGCATTGACGTGGCAGATATTTAACTTATTCATCTGTACGAGTGCAAGTACAAGACGCGAAGACAGGCTGAAACAGATGAGGAGACCTGTTAAGATATGTGACAAGCAAGATTCCGAACCAAGCACTCCAGAGGACATTAGAGCAAATAAAAGTACAGTGACGTTCATCAAGGGTGCCCCTCTGAGTAGATGACATCCCGCATAAGTTGAAAAAATAAATAAGATAAATAAGATAGACGCAACCAAATGCACCTTCACGAGATACAAAGCTCTTTAAATCATATATATAAACACTCAAAATAATTGAATATGTCGTACTAAAATATAATACAACCTCAATAAAGAGGAGAAAGGAAAATGTGCTACATAGAAGTTATGCACATGAAAAGTACTATCATAAAAGCTAAAGCAATAAAACCGTTTGAAGAAAAAGGATATACGGTGACTGCCGATGATACGCCGTGGAAGTTCAGCTGCAAACAATGTGATTGCTATCGTAGCAAATAAAGTCTAGGTGGGTGAGAATAACTATCCTTGAGCCTTTCTCCTTTGTACAGAAGATTTTTCCGCCACTGATCAATAAATATTTAATTTTTTTATTCCTCCTCAGCTCAAGCGCTCCTTTCTATATCTGCGCAAAATACTGGGTGAGAGCTTATCTGATGTGGAAGATGTTGTTTGCCTGCCCAGACCCACCAATGGAGCTTGTCGAGAAGTCATGAATCTTCTTTCTATACTTACTAATAGTGGCACATGTCTGCTGCTCCGTAAACTTTGCGACTATGATAGGCGGACGTTGGGTGACTTGTGGATTTTATCCAGTTTGATTGAGTTTGGAAATATTTGAAGACTATCATTGGCAAGAAGGGCACCAAGAGCCTTAGCAATTTGGCCCATTAGTAGAATCTCTATGTCCGACACATTCGATGCTACACTCGTTTTCAGAGTACTTATCCGGCATGCATTGGTGGTGAGGTGCTCCTTAATTTGGTTGACTGAGGCCACAATTGAAGCATTGAAGGTTTCCTGATTGGCTTCAAATGTCTCAAAAAGCGATGTCAATGGTTGAAGTCCAGCAACAAGACCCTGTGAAACTGCTCTCGTAATTGCCTCGGAGACCCCAGGCCCCAGGTCTATAGCACCCATACCTGAAGTATTTACGTCATTAGTATTTGTTCGTCATTTGTTCCTATAGCCTTTGACTAACTCCAAGGTTCTTTGCAGAAATACCGCTTGTAAATGGATGTTAATATTGATCCTTCGTCCATCCCTTTCCTGCTGCACCAATAGTTCAGGCTCCCTTCGTGCCAGCATCCTAGTTTCCTCCTCTGGCCATCGTTTTTTTAATCTTCTGGTGTTCATGATTCCCTCAATCAATTCCGGGTGTCTATGCCTCAAATTCGGAAGGAACCTTTATTAGGTTGATTAAAATCTTCTCCTCTGGATGCTTCAATCTCTTAGGTAACAAGAGACCAGTACTCGACTTGCAAATCTTTTCGTACCTTCCCGAGACTCGGATCAGCTTGTCAAGCGGGCTTGCTACGCCCCGACTGATGAACCAAAGATATTATGAGAGTCATAGTTACTCCTGCCGTATACCCGCCCTTGCTTGAATTCCTTCACGTGGACCTTCAGAGCACTGGGCAAAAATCACATTGCGTCATCACATTGCGTCTCAATAAGTTTTGAAACGATTACGTTCAAATTTTTTACGTTTATTCTAAATATAAATATCTACAGAGGGACGAAGCGGTTTTCAAAATTTTCAATTTTATCATAGTTAAATTAACAAAAAAAGAGCAAAAAACACGATTTTTGTAAATTTTTTGTTTAAACTGCCGCCATTTTGTTATTTTGCAGAATAAAAAAAATCCGCTTCGTCACTCCAGAGCTATGGTCATACTACTTAAGAAAATTTCTGATTTATTTGTTTCAGATAATGCTGACTGGAGATATCGTGCGCGCAGTGGACATGCCTTTTTTGAAACTTTGTTTATTGTTGAATAATACCTAAACTAAATAATAATTTTATGTAAAGAGATTGTTTTTGTGAACATTGAGACAACATAAATAAACGCTGAAAATTCTATTCCATTATATAAAGTAGTTGTTGAGCAAAAATTCTGGAAAATCACCTTTTTTTGCCGAGATAGTAGAATGACCCCTTAATTGAAGAGTTCTAATTTAAAAACAGGATTTTTTGTTGTTTTTGAGTAAATAAAAAAGTATAGATTGAGCAAAATTCCAATTATTTAATAAATGACTTCTTACAAAAACTTGTATTTGTTTATTTCACAATGGCAAATTATCTTCAACTAACTTTGCTTTCTTAAATGTAGGTTATTGCAGAAACCTTTCCACGATTTAGAAAAATCTAAAAGGCTGAATTGGAAAGAGTCTTTTTTCATTTTATTTGTGTATTTACTCAAAATTTAATTTGAAAGATTTTTTAAAGATATGACAGAAGATTATTATTTATATTATTTTGTAAATGTGTATTCAAAGATTTAGAAGAAGCACGATGTAAGAACACAAAGCCTGCTTGTCAATATAAAATCATATGAAAATCATGGACACTTTGAGTAAACAAATTAACGTGTGACATGTGCGCATTAGAGAAATTATTTTTCAATTTGGATGACGTAAAGTGAAATAGACTGCGTCTGTAAACAATTCTGATTTCATTGTTGTGAAGCAATAACTTGCAAAGCACCGAAATTTAAAACAATAATTTTCCCAATATAAGATCAACTAAAACCTGCTCAAAAATTTGATTTCCGTAATGGACCGGAAAAATATAATATAAGAATTTGAAAATTTATGGAAATTATAGGAGAATATTTGAAGTTTCTGAAAATTTATTGGAAATTTATCAACAACTTTTATGCAAGAATATAACATGGGAGAAAATAAAAGAGCTGGAATTATTTTATTTTTATTTGATGGAAAAAAGTGTTTCACATCAACCTAAAACATATCTTATCTATTTATATTAATGTAAATTTTTTATGTTTATAGACAATCTATTCATGTAACTCAAAATAATAATTAAATCTGCCTCTCGAGGCTTAAAACATAAAAATTAATACTGCATCACTAGTATCCTTTATAATAAAACTAGCAGCAATTGTATTAACAAAGTTTGTAAATATTAGGTTTCAAACATTTTTGAAGCAATAATTAATAACTAATCATTTCGACTTGAAAGGGTTTGGAATTGAATGAAATATATTGAACGATTTTGAATTGAAAGCGTTTCAATTCACGCTATTTTGGAATAGGTACAATTTGTAAAAGAAGACACTATTTCGAATGGAATTAGAAGGAATTGAGCTTGTATCATTTCTTAATAAAACCGTTTAAAATTGGATAATTTGAAATTGCACATTTTTCAAATTGAACAATTTAAAAACAGAAACTCTCCAAATTGAAACACACTTATTTATAAAATTATGAAAGATGGAAACTTCGTTGAAGAATCTCGAAGTTGAATTATCCCAGATTGAAATTTCGAAAACAGGAAAATTTCAAGAAGTTCGAAATTGAAATATTTTCAGATTAAAATTTTCAAAATTGGATCACTTTAATTTCAAAGAAATTTGAAATTATTCTTTCGTTATTTATTATCAGAAGTATTAATTACCACTAATAACCCGTTTTTTAGAAAAAGAAACGCAATTCATTTTCCAACATTTGTTTAAAGATTTTACAGGAAATCTTATGTAAATTTGAGAACGCTGTGTATGATTTATAGAAGTTTCTAGAAGTATTTATAGAGAAAAATCAATTAAATTCAATATGATTCACACAATTTTCTTCATTCACTTATAATTCTTTGAAATAAACAGATTATTTTTCTCAATCGCAAAATATTACTCACCACGTGTGTAATGATCAAACACCTTGTTTAAAAAAGAAATGTTTTTTATTTTCAACATTATTATAGGATTGAAAGAGATGAAACTTTGTTTTTTTATGAATTGCAGTTGAAATTTAAAAAAAATAATAATAATTTCTATATATTCGCTAGGAAAATTTTAGGAACAAATAAAATTTCTAAAAGGAGTGTTTGAAAACAAACGATTCGAAATTAAGAATTTAAAACATTCGTTGTATAAAATCAGAATAGATCTAAATTAAACTATTTTAAATTGATGTTTTGAATCTTCAGTTTTATCTTCGATAAGTTTCAATTATACATTTAAAATTTTAATTGTTTATTTTTGAAAGGTAGAAGTAACAATTTTGAAATTGGAAATTTTCAAAAGATTCAAATTTGATAAAAATTATTACAATTTTTAAAAGTTCAAGTATGAAATTTTCGAATGAGAATCCATATTTAGCAGTATCGAGTAATCAAATTTGTAATAACTGACAAATTTTTAACTTTCTCAGTTTGTTCTATATTTTTTCCAGGAATTAAAATAACCTTGCACCTAGAAGATCAATAAAAAAAACTTTTTTTTTAAATATAGTTCAAACACTTTTAGTGATAACAGTCACGGAGCATTTCATAAGGAGTTATCCATAGATTACGTCAGACATACGTAAAAGACCTGAATTTTCCAGAAAATAGTGAAGTTTTTCAACTCAAAAAGATAAATTTAGACCAAAAATGAAAAATTATATTTTAAGTTAAAATAATTAATTTTCATCCAAGGAAAAGGAAGTTTTCAGCAAAATAGTTGAATTTTCACCTAAAGTGATGAATCATCGATTAAAACTTAACTCTCAATACTTGATATTTTCACGAGAAAGTTAAAGTTTTAGCAAAAATATGCATTTTCTACCAAAATAATAAAATGTTCAACCCAAAAAAGACAGGCTTTCAACAAAAAAAGTGAATTCAGTGAATTAGTCAATTAATTTCGAATCAAATAGTTGAATTTTCAACCCAAAAGATCAATTTTCTACAAAAAAAGACCAATTTTCAACACAATAGTTGAATTTTTAACGAAATAGTTGAATTTCTTCACCAACAAGATTGAATGTCTATCAAAAGATAAAATTTTTCGACAAAAATGGAATACTTACATTTTCAGTTAGACAAATAAATTTTCAATGGAAAAAACTAATTTTTAAGCGAAAAAATAAATTTTCATAGAAAAAGATGTACTTTCTACCAAAAAAGAAGAATTTTATACAAAATACATGAATTTTCAACCAAATGTTAATTTTTGATGGAATTTTCAACATAATAGTGAAATTTGCAGCCAAGGAAATGAACTTTTAACGAAAAAGGTGAATTAGTCACCAAGAAGATTAATATTCTAATACTAACGACAAAGTTTCAACAAACTACAGAAATTTTTAACTTAATAGTTGAATTTTCAACTGAAAAACATAAATGTTCAAACATAGAATAGCAAAATTTTCTTTCAGAATTAAATCTAAGTGAAAAAAATGTCAACAAAATAGTTAAATTTGGAAAAAAATGTTTCCCAAATAAAGTGATGAATCATCCACCAAAATATGGCTTTTCTCAACAAACTAGTTCCACTTTCAACCAAGTAGTTGAATTTTGAACTAAAAAAGGTTTTTCAGTCGCTGTTCACGAATAGCGAAAAGGTTAAAAATTTAATTAAATTTTTATATTAGGAGAAAAATCCTGGGACCAACGTAAAATTGGCAGGATGATTTAGGCAAGAAATAATTGGAATATCCCTGTTAATTACAGATTTCTCTGGTTTCACAGGATAAAGGTAAAAATATTTTAAAAAATGATTATTTTTCATTGATCGTACAAATACTATTTCGACTGCTTTTAAACAGTAGTGTAGACAATTTCAATTTTCTATGGAGAAAGAGGAAAATATACCACTAAAAAAAATTTTTAAAGTAAAAAGCAGAACTCTCTTGAAAAGTAGCGCATAAGAATCCTGAATATGTCTAATTAATTAATATTTTGCTAAGAGTTGCGCAGTCGTTTGTTTAAATTTTTATTTCAAATTTAGACACGCTTGGAAAATTGGATTTTTCCATTCTTTCACAATAAAAAAGAAGGCAGCTTTTTGAGAACGGAAACAGACAAGGTCTCGTTATCAATATCACGGTATGGCCTTCTTCTTGTTTCAATAGAGATAAAACTGTTACAAGATTTTGAAATTGAATGGAAATTTTTAAATTTTATTACAATTTTAGAAATTTTAAAGATTGTGAGAATTTTCAGTCTTTTCAAACATTTAGAAGAACAGAATTTTTTATTATATTTGAAATTTTATAACATTTCAAAAATCTTATGAAATATCTCAAATTTTCAAGTTTTTGGTAATTTAGAAATTACCAAATATTTTGAAAATTTCAAAAATCGAGGAATTTTAGAAACTTTATTTTTATTTCAATATGTGTAGGAATTTATGTTCAAGAACAGTTCAAACAAAATATTGAAACAGGCTACATTAGTAGAATGATAGCTACAGTCGAGTCCCGCGAAATACAACAGTTTTTTTATTCGCAACTCTACATATCAATATGGGAAATTAATGAAAAAAAATACAAAATTTTCAGAATTTTCCAAATTTTATAAATCAAGGAGTTTCGGAAACTTTATTTGACTACTATGCCGGAATTTTGATAAATTTTGATGATAAATTATGATAAATTTCCTAAGAACCAAAATTTTTGAAAAATTTTGAAATTTTATAAATTCCTGAAATTTTATAAAAATTTCAAGTACGAACTACTTTATTGCACTCGCGCATGATTTAGGCCAACGAAGTATTTATTTTAATCTGTGTGATATTTGACTGCTTCAAATATTCAAGAATTTGATGTGGTTAATTCCAAATTTTCGCAAATAATCAGTACTTTCACTTATTTCAGCCAAATAAAAATCACTTGGTACAAGTAACCTTTTTTCAGGGCATGAGTATTGCATTTAATATACGTTGTTAATTATTTCGAATGAAATTACAACGTATATTAACATTGAGATGAATTTTAATATTAAGAGTACATTATTTTTAAAATATTTTCAACAGTGTGGAAAATGTAACTGTTTTTGGTTAAGTTTTGCTGTTTTTTTAGATTTGACTGTTTGGTGGAAAATACATCGTTGTAAGTTGGAAACTCGACTATATGATTAAAGATTTGACCATTTCGTTCAAAATGTCATGATTTATTTTTGTATTCAACTATTAGATTAGTTATTTTTTTTGGTCGAAAATTCACCTTTTTTATTGAAAATTCGTCCTTTTGGGTAAAAAATTCATGTTTTATGGTGGACAAATCATCTTTTTTGCCAAAAATTCTACTGTCTTCTAAAAAATTTGTTTTTTTGGTTGAAAAGTTTACTATTTCGACCAATCATTATCAGACTCCGCACCTGGACAAAATTTTTTCCGCTGGCCCTGATATCTTTTAAGCAAAGAAAACAGATTGCAAGGTTTGTTCTGACTTTGAAGATATTTCATTGCCTCTGCCACGCGTAGTATGACTGCCGCATTTCCAATTCTAATAGTTTTGAAGGTTTTGCGTCGTATGATAAGGTTGAGTCACCGGATATTGTTTAGTATATATATAGCGGTCCAAATCTACCCTATTTATCAGTCATCGTTTAAGGAAACTGTATTGATAAACTGAAAAATGAAGATCCACATCAGGATTCTACTGTTGACAATCGGAATTTTGATCAATTTTATGGGTAAGTGTGCCTAATACAATTCTCAAAATTTGAAATTCAAATTGTGCAAACAGTCAAAATAACTACCAATGGTGATTTGACGTTCCAGAAGCCCCAGGTCGTGGACCAGGCCGTTCAAGACGTCATCTACGAGAGTTTCTTTTTTTAATTTAAATTTTGTCAATAGTGTGAAAAACATGAAAGTTTTTCCTGATTTTGTGTCTGGAACGTCTTAAAGCTATTTTCCGATAGAAAAAAATCTTTGCCTCAGCCGTTTTTGAAAAAGAACAAAACATTTTTGATGTCAAAAAATCAAATAACCCCATTTTTCCCAGAAACGAAGCGATATATAAAAAAAAATTAGCACAGAACAATGATTCTTCGGAGACATCTCTATTAAAAAACCCTCTATAATTTTTAATCCCACTTCGTTTCCTTAAAAAAACCTACTTTATCGATGTCACTATCAATTTCTTGTTTTTCTCATTTCTTTTACTTGATATAATTATTCCAAGTAGAAAAGCTGGGAATGTACTCATACCCACACTTTTGATAACACTTGACATTTTCTATCCTAAGCTGATAACATTCTGCAAATGAAAATATATTTTCAGACCATTTGAATGATAATATTTATCTGTTATAATGTTGTATCTTTTATAAAACACAAAAAAGCCAATTTTTCCTCTTGGAATGAAAAAAAAAAAAATTTTGCTAGATACCAAAGTGAGTTTAAAAATTAGAAAGGGACTTTTATACAGGAATTTGTCAAAGGAACAATTTCGCCCCTTCAACTTTTCTCACATCTTTAGCCAAATATTTCCAAGTTTATTGCCATGCATCAGCGATGCAATTTTTTTCACGCGGCCGGATAATAAATTTGAACTTTTCTTCAATTTTGAACAGTCGAAAATTAAATTGAAAATTTATTTGTATTTTTAACAACTAAATTTTCAGCAGATGGCAATTATATTTTAAACTGTCTTTAATTGTGTACAATTGAAAATTGAGTTTTCGATTTACTTCAATATTCAACAGCTGACAATTGAAACTTGAATTTTCAATTCATTTTCATTTTCATCCACTGGAAATTCAAAATTACATTTTCAACAGTTGAAAATGAAGTTTTAAATTATCTCTGATATGAATATTTCTAAAACTTTACAAAACCTTAGAAAAACATCAAAATTGTATTTGGAATCTTCAGAATTTTCGAAATTTTCAATTACTGCTGGATACACTTTAAAATAATTTAAATTTCTTCTAAAAATTTGAAATACTCTGCAAAATTGAAAAAAAAATTCTGAAAGTCTTCCATATTCTTTTTTGATTTTGATCTTGAAAATAAATAGCATTTTCCAATTCTTAAAAATGTAGGAGTTATGGAAACTTTTTCAAATTTTAATATGGATTTGGGAAATTTTTTGAAATTCATGGTAAATTTCTTATTTACCAAATTTCCTTTAAATACGAAAATTTTCAGAAATTTTCAGAATTTCTAAGGATTTAAACATTTTAAAAATGTCAAAAATCTCAGTATTTTGGAAACATGATTTTATTTTTACATAAATTTAGAACATTCCAAAAACTATAGTGAATTCCTTATTCAGAAATTAGTTTTTTGTTAATTTCCGTAATTTCATAACATGTAAAAAATAAACAAATTTTGAAACTTCTCTTTTGAAAATTCATAGTTATTTTGCTAAGAAATTGAAATTCGTATAACTTCCTAGAAAAATTTATTTCGCAAATCGGTAAAATACATATAGCCTACTTTCCTCTAAAAACGACATAATTATTTCGTTGCCGAGAGATTTTGCGACTTCAAGTGTAGAACGTGCCTAATTTGAAATCAATTTAGTCCGTGTAATATTTTTTTACTCACAATAACTTTATTTTCTTACAGAATTGAATGCTGCACCGGAACCTTACGACGCTGAAGGTTCTTCCATGCCAAATAATGTTGCGACTCCTCGTCTACGTAGAGCAGGAGGTCGACCCTCTAGAGCAAGTTTGTTAAGTGCTTCGTCGGAATCTCCCGAAGCAGTTGGAAACCCACTTGTAGGCAGTCACCCAATAATGTATATGACCTTTTTAAACAGGCGAATTAAGGTGAATTTAAAATGGGAAAACAATGAAGTCGTAGCGACGGAATGTAGAATTGTTGATGGTTACGCATATCGTGGTGTCCCAGATAAGAAATATCGGCGAGAGAACAGTTTTCTAACCCGTGCTTGTATTCAAAAGTTTGGCAATTTTCCCGTAAAATGTGTGGTATATATAAAATACGATCCAGATATACCTCCAGAACTTTTGGGAGTTAAGGCTCCACCGACAGAACTCAAGCCGAAAGCCAACGACTTACCAGGTAAATGAGTATGGCATAAGCTTTCAGTGTACCTAGAACCCAAAAAAAGAGTTTCGGGATCTGAGTTTGCTCCTACTCTCTCAAAATGAACCAGCGAAATCCCACTGATTTCCAGTGAAATCTCACTAGTTGAAAGAGCCAGAAGGATGTTACTGAAAATCATTGAGATTTTACTGATTCACTCAGTGGAATTTTGTCACTAGTTTAATCGGTGAGATCAACTGGTTACTCCGTACCAGTAGTCATCTGGTCGTACGCGTTGTCGCCCATCAGCTGGTTAGGTATGACACTTGACATTCATCACTTGCGTGCTAAGATTTGCAAAATTATTTTTCAAAACGCGCTTTACTTTCACAACAATAAATAAGAGCTGAACTGCAATATAATACAACATAATATACTGCGCCTAACTGTGGAAAGGCCCATCAATACGTCAACGTGTCGCGTAGCTCAAAGTGAAACACAAGTAGCAAAGGGCCTCTCAACTTTCATGCAAAAGATATTATATTCCCTGCTTATTACAGCCAGTTTCAAATATTTCTAAAACTAATACTAGTAAACAATAACGTTTCTTTTTCACTCGAGAAATGAAAAGACCCGACCAGCGAGACGCCTGTACGAGACGACTGGAGCCTCATGTCTTGCCGCGTAGAGCGCAGTATCACTGGTTGAATCTATACTGGTGCTGTGAAACATTTTAATTTGATTTCATACATACCTATTTATTATCGCCCTGAATGAACAACCCTCCTCTGTCCCTACAACGCTCCATGCGAATCTTCCAGTGTTTGAAACAGTGCTGGAAGTCTTCTTCTGTCAGCTTCATCAGGACATCTGCCGCTTTCTCTTTCACAGCTTCAACGGACTCAAACCTTGTTCCTTCTAATGCAGATTTCACCTTAGGAAACAGAAAGAAGTCGCGCGGCGCACGATCCGGCAAATAAGGCGGATGTTCTGATACTGGGATGCTGTTCTTGGCTAGAAAACTTCTCGACAGATAATGCGGAATGAGCCGGCGCATTGTCTTGGTGGAGAACCCATGACTTGTCCTTCCACAATACAGGTCGTTTTTTCATCATTCTTTCACGGAGTTCAGCAAGAACGTGAAGTGAGTAATGTTGATTATTATTTTTCCCTTCAGGAATCCAGTGAAGGTACATAATCCCATGAATATCGAAAAAACAATCATTATTGCTTTGAATTTTGATTTGCTCATTCGAGCTTTTTTTGGCTCTTGATAAAGTTGGGCTCTTCCAGAGCATGGATTGGCGCTTCATTTCAGGATCACAAGTAAAAAACCACGATTAGTCACATGTTATTATCCTCTTCAATAAGTTTGAGTTATTTTCAATGGCATTCAAAGTGTCAGTACAAACATTTTTGCCAGATTCTTGTTGTTCAAACGTGAGAATTTTAGGCACCATTTTGGTGCACACTTTTTTCATGTTAAAATTGTTATGTAAAATTGTCCGTACGCATTCTTGGTCCAATCCTACAGATTCAGCATTCGCGCGCATACGTAACCGACGCGACGGTCAGATCGAACCAGATCACCGATTTTTTCGATATTGTCATCCGTTCTTGACGTGGAAGGGCGACCCGGGCGTGAATCATCTTCAACGTCTTCTAGGCCATCTTGAAAACGCTTAAATCACTCAAAAAGACGCGCATGCCATAAACATTCATTTTTATACACTTTTTTGAATGAATTATGAGTTTCAGTAGCGGTTTTTCTAACTTTCATGAGAAATTTCACAAAAATTCGTTGCTCTATTGTTGCTTTTATCTCTCTTTTCTTTGTATATTGGTACGATAATCGCTTTTTCACAATATTGTCTGGGACCTTTCTCATCACGATACATAAATTCATCAATTCGCACAACCTGTGAGGTCTGTACTTTCCACTGTATTTAGGTGATAATCCAAAATTCGGATCCAGTCATGAACAATTTCACTAGTTCAGTTTGAGAGAGTACTTTGAAAGCTCTAGTAGTTCAGAATAAAAAATTTGTTAACAACTTTGAAAGATTGATTTTGGATCTTTTTTAAATCACAAACATATATTTTATTTTTAAGATGAAAATCCGAAACATCTCAATCCTGACGCCACAACCATGTTTATCACTTATACAACCTTTAGGCCCGTAGACTTTGTTGTCACGAAAGATATTGATGACAGGATTATCTCAGTAAACCTAAAGGATGGTCCTTTTTGGCATGCGACTTCCGACCAAATGATCGATAGATATGTTTACACCTACTCAATTACTTATGGTGGCATACACTTTTTGTATTTTACTGTAAATAACCGACCTTGGGGAGCTATGCTTCCCCCCCATTGGTGGCCCGCAACCAAAGTGATTCTGGAGAAAACGGGTTGGCCGCTCCGTTAATAAACCATGCGAATATATTCGAATTGTAACCGGTGGCATTAGCTGTGCAGTGAATTGAGCCCATTCGAGCGCGGCTAGCACTCGGATGGGTGACTGTTCGTGATGTATGCCAGGCCTGTCCAGCGAGGTGGTGGAAATGCACTATGTGGACTTTGATTTAATTTCTTCACGCTAGGCAGGCCTTATGTACGCTTTAGTCGTCTATTTACTGCGTTTAACTAATGTCTCACGGTAGGTTTGACCCGAGGATGAATGTGTGCACTCGATGATATCGACTGTCTGCAGTCAAATTCGACAGTCAGAAAACCAACTGTACTCGGGAAGATGCTTTTATGCAGTTTTCCACTCCCCTGGCCAAATGTCCAGGCAAATGCAAGTACTTCTAATAATTTCGGATGCAGCTGCGCATTATAACTATAAAAATAATAATAACATAATAATAATAAAAATTATGTAATATTTCTGTAAAACGAGTTCCTGAATAAAATTATAATAAATGAAACATCACAAATCAACTAAATTTCCTAATTCAAATGTAAGTAATTGCAAAAACCTTTCGACTATTTACAAAAAACGAAAAGGCTGAATTGGAAAGATTGCTTTTCCTACCTTTCATTTGTTCATTCATAAATATGATATAAGACTGGCTCAACATTGCTCGATGTGTGATAAGCGTAGGGTAAGCGTGCGGTAAGCGTGGCGTAAGCGTGGTTCAATATTGGGTCAATCTCCACCCATGGTCGCTCCATGCTCGTCCCATGGTTATGAACAATGGCCAATGGCTCAAGCATGGCTAGTGGCTCCACGCCCACGGTCGAATGGAAATTTTTTTTGGACTTCGGCGAAATTTTCGAAGATGGACACAATCTACTAAATGTTCCTCACTTTTTTAAGAGGATTCTGGATAAATATTTTCTTTTATAGGACGTTGCAAAATTTTGTAGGGCGGTCATAATATACTCAATTTTTCTCGATTTCCGAAGAGAATTTTTAAAGAAAAATGTACTTTTATTGGACACTGCGAAATGCTTGAAGATGTACAAAATTTACTCATATCATCTCCCTGGATTGAGTTGCCGTAGCTCGAAGCTCAACTCCTTATAGTTTTGGTTATGTGGCCCTCCGTCCATTGTACAAAAGGGCATAAGCGCCAAAGTTTGAAATTCCAAAAGAGTATAAGCGGCAACATTTATCAAACCAAAAGGGCATAAGAGTCAACATTTAGCACAGCAAAAGGGCGCAGCCAACATTTAGTACAGCAAAAGGGATAAGTGCCAAAGTTTGCAAATTAAAAAAAACATAAGCGACAACATTTGGTACAGCAAAAGGGCATAAGCGCCAACATTTGGCACAGCAAAACGGCATAAGCGTCAAATTTTGGAAATCAAGAAGGGGATGAGCGAAAACTTTTGTCACAGCAAAAGGGCATAAGCGCCAAAGTTTGTAATTTGAAAAGGGCAGAAGCGCCAACATTTTGCACATCAAAAGGGCTTAAGCGCCAAATTTTGGATATCAAAAAGGCATAAACGCCAAAATTTGGCACAGCAAGAGGGGATATGAGCCGAAGTTTTAAATTCCAGAAGGGCATAAGCACCAACACTTAGCACAGCAGAACAGAATAAGCGCCAAATAGTGGAAATCGAAAAAGGCATAAGCGAAAAAATTTGGCACAGCGAACGAGCATAAGCGTCAAAGTTTGAAGACTCAAGAGTGCAGAAGCGCCAACATTTAGCACAGAAAAAGGACATGAGCGCCACATGTTGGATACCAAAATGGGCATAAGCCACAACATTTGGCACAGCGAGAGGGCATAAGCGGCAATATTCGGCACAGTATAAAAGGCATAAGCGCAAAAGTTTGAAATTCCAAGGAGGCATAAGTGCCAACATTTGGAAAAACAAAAGGGCATGAGCCCCAACATTTAGCACAGTAAAGAGAGATAGGCGCTCAAAATTTCAAACCTTTGCTCTTATACCCTTCTACTATGCCAAATGTTAGCGCTGACTGTTAGAAAAATCTCTACTAAATTTAGTATACATGTAATGGAAGTAAAAATGCATAACATGAAATTAAATTTAGTATACCAGCGTACAGTAAATTTAGTATATTCATACTGAATTTAGTATACACGTATATGAAATTCAGTATACGCGTGTACTAAATTCAGTATAAATATACTAAATTTACTGTACGCTGGTATACTAAATTTAATTTCATGTTGTGCATTTTTGCTTCCATTACATTACACTAAATTTAGTAGAGATTTTTCTAACAGTGCTTATACCTTTTTGGAATTGCAAACTTTAGCGCTTATGCCCTTTTGCTGTGCCAAATGTTCTCGCTTATGCCATTTTTTATTTCCAAAATTTGGCGCTTATGCCCTTTTAGGATTTCGAACTTAGGCGCTTATGCCCTTTTACTGTGCTAAATATTATCGCTTATGCCCTTTTGGAGTTCCAAAATGTAGCGCTTATGTGATTTTTCTTTGCCAAATATTGGCGCTTATTTTCTTTTAAAATTTCAACTTTTGGCGTTTATGCCCTTTTGAAATTCCAAACTTTGACGCTTACGCTTATTTATTTGGCCAAATGTTGACTCTTATGCTCTTTTGAAATTTCCGACTTTGGCGCTTATGCTCTTTTAGAATTTCAAACTTTGGCGTTTATGCCCTTTTGGTTGGCCAAATGTTGACTCTAATGCTCTTTCGGAATTCCAAACTTTGGCGCTTATGTTCTTTTGGTTTGCCAAATGTTGGCGATTGTGCACTTTTGCTGTGCCAAATGTTGTCGCTTATGCCCTTTTGGTTTTCAAAATTTAGCGCTTCTGTGTTTTTTTTCCAAATATTGACGCTTATGCTCTTTTATAATTTTAAACTTTGGCGCTTAGGCCCTTTTGGAATTCCAAGCTTTGACGCTTATGCCCATTTGGTTTGCCAAATGTTGGCGGTTATGCCCTTTTGGTTTGCAGAATTTAGCGCTTCTGCCTTTTTTTGCCAAATATTGACGCTTATGCTCTCTTAGAATTTTAAACTTTGGCGCTTATGTCCTTTTGGAATTCCAAGCTTTGACGCTTATGCCCATTTGGTTTGCCAAATGTTGGTGCTTATACCCTTTTGCTGTGCCAAATATGGCGTAATGCATAATATTTGAAAATACGGTATAGAAAAGATGTATATACTTTTCACTGGGGGGAGCTAAGGGGCGCACACTAAGGACCGGTTTTCTTATTAATAAACGAATTTCGCAAGCGGTTATCGACATGCAATTCATTAACGACCGGTTATGATACATTGTACTAAAGGGTAATTTCAGCAAACAGCTCTTTATCAACGTACACTGCTCCACCGAGGACAAAGACGAAATACTAAAGATCTTTTCTACGAAACAATTGAACAGGTTTTCGACAAGTTCTCAACGTTTGACGCAAAAATAGTATTGGGAGATTTCAACGCGGCAATTGGAAAAGAATCGATCTATAGGCCAACAATAGGATCAGAAAGTTTGCATGATGTCAGTAATGATAATGGAACTAGAGTAATAAACTTTGCAGCTTCAAAGAACCTCGTTGTCAAAAGCACATATTTCAAGCATAAAAATGTACATAAGGCCACCTGGACATCAACAGATGGTATCACTTACAATCAGATTGATCACGTTCTAATTGACAGAAGACGTCATACAAACATTCTCGATATAAGATCGTACAGGGGAGCGCATTTAAATTCAGACCACTTTCTCGTGATAGTAAAACTAAGATCTAGGCTAGCGTTAAGTAAGAAAACAAGCCGCACAGAGCCCACAGTTTGTTTCAATATAAATAAGTTTAAAGCACCAACAGAAATATTAAATTATCAAGTTGAGATTTCTAATAGTTTCGACGCTCTCCATGAACAGAGAGACGATAACGATGATTACGAGCAGGACCCGGAAACTTTATGGAGCAATATGAAAAAGGCGATAAAGACAGCCGCGAAACTTACGATAGGTTTAAAGAAAGTAACCACAAGGAAACCATGGTTTGACGAAAAGTGCAAACTTTGGTTTGAAAAACGTCGGAAGGCCAAACTAATTAGTTTACAAAATAAGTGCGATCAAACACATAAGAAGTATCTCGAGATTAGTGAAAGTACAAATAGGCTTTATAGATCCAAGAAAAGGGAGTCGGAAAAGAATAAAATACTAGAAATAGAAACGCATAATAAACAAAATAACCCGCGTGAGATGTACAGGTGAATCAGTTTTATAAGGAAAGGCTTTCAAAGTAGAACGGAAGTAATGAGGGACGAAAATGGCAATCTAGTAGCCGATGCGGTAGAGAGACTGAATTTATGGATACACTATTGCGATAAGTTATTAAACGTACGCGAAGCCCCCGTTGAAGGTAATCTCGGTGAAATCCACCCTGCCGATCTATTCATTGATGATCCTACTGATATAGAAATAGAAATGGCCATAAAGAAGTTAAAAAATAACAAAGCCGCGGGCATCGACGATCTACCGTCAGAACTGATAAAAAATAGAGGCCCTTGCCTCGCAAGGCAAATTTGTAAATTAATACGCGCAGTTTGGAAAACAGAACGCATGCCGAAAGAATGGAATACCTCTATTATTATTCCTATATTTACAAAGGGCGATAAAACGAACTGTAACAATTATCGGGGAATTTCACTTGTGCCTTCGTGTTATAAGATCCTGTCCAATGTAATCTTAAGTAGAGTAACTCCTTTTGCCGAGGAAATCATTGGGGATTACCAGTGTGGAATCCGCCGAAACCGATCTACAAGCGATAAAATGTTTACAATTAGACAACTGTTAGAAAAGAAATGGGAATTTAATGAAGTAATGCATCAGCTATTTATCGATTTCAAAAAAGCTTACGACTCTATTATACGCGCACGAATGTACTGGATCCTAGAGTTCTTGGGTGTACCAAGAAAATTAGTTAGACTTATCGAAATTTGCTTAAGCGGCAGTAGGGGTAGAATACGTGAAAACGGAAGTTTATCTGAAGAGTTTTCGATCCGCGATGGCCTGAAACAGGGCGATGCACTTTCGTTCGTCCTTTTCAACTTAGTTTTAGAATACGTGGTCAGACAAGTACAAGGGAATCCGACCGGTGCTACCCTCAATGGGATAATACAAATTCTTAGGTATGCGGATGATCTCGACTTACTAGGGGATGATAAAGAAACCGTAGCTAAAAATGCAGAAATCTTGATCAGAAAAGCCAAAGATATTGGTTCGGAAGTTAGCGAATCGAAGACAAAATATATGACCGTCGTCACATCCGAACAAAGTTATGTGGGCGGGGATCAAATGGCCGGAAATATGAAATTCGAAAGGGTTAACGAATTTAAATACCTCGGGTCTATTATAACTAGCAAAAATAATATTAAAACGGAAATCGACGCGCGGCTGCACGCTAGCAAATGGGTGCTATTATCCAGCAAACATACTACTAAAATCGCGATTGCTATCTAGAAACATCAAAGTAAGAATTTACAAAACAATAACAATGCCGGTCGTCATGTACGGGTGCGAAACGTGGGCGCTGACGAAAGGAGAAGAGAATAGGTTTAGAGTTTTCGAGAATAAAGTACTTGGAAAAATCTATGGTCCAAAGAGGGACGAAGAGACTGGTGAATGGAGAAAACTGCATAATGATGAGCTGCACGCTCTCTACGTGTCAGCAAATATTAATAGAGTAATGAAAGCGCGTAAATTAAGATGGACGGGGCATGTAGCAAGAATGGGCAATGAAAGAACAGTGGCGCAAGTTTTAAGAGGGAAACCGATTGGTAAGAGACCTCTAGGCAGACCGAGAAACAGATGGGAGAAAAATCTAAGGGATGATCTAAAAGAACTAGGACATGATTACTTAAACTGGATGGAGGATGCACAGGATAGTGATGCGTGGCGGTTTCGGGTAGATGAGGCGATGAACTTCTGAGTTCGAATCGTTAATCGATAATAATAATAATAATAGAAAAGATGTATTGATTTGAGACAAATCCATTGACTTGTTATATTGATACATTTTATTCAACAGTAAGGAAGCTATGGTAATGCATAATATTTGAAAATACGGGTTTTTATAGTAAAATTTTTGTAATTAACATAATTCAAAATTGGTGCAATAACGAAAGATTCCTTGATTTGGTGCAAATTGATAGACCTATAATATTATTACACTTTATTGGAGAGTGAGGAAGTTATGCTGATTCATAATATTTGAAACATCTGTTTTAAACAGAAAAACTTTTTTCATCGACATAAATCAAATTTGATGTATGAATAGAAAAGACGTTTTGATCATGAATTTTCAAATAGAATAATTCTGACAGAGACTGATAGGGATTTTCATAGTATTCTGATGGTCGCCGATTTTGTTATGCCTGAAAATAATAATCCAGTTGATAACTATTTAGTTATAATTGATAAGTTATATTGGTATTTCGCTAACCTCATTGAACATATTTTTCTTAATTACGTACATTTATTGGAAATATTGGAATAAAATATTATTATTCCTAATTGAAATTTCTTTACAGCTCTTCTTTAAAGAAGGAAAGCTTGTGTATTTTTTTTACTCTATTTTGAAAATTATTTTTAGGAATAGAATTAAATATATATTTCAATGAAATTTGTTTCCAAGATCCACCACGTGGGGTGACCAATTTTTCCATAGGGAGCATTCCACAAACGAAGTGTCTACTGTCTAGGTACATAGAAAATATTTAGTCTACGCTCAACGACTTTCGTGAATGTAGACGCCTTATCTGGTTTCCTTGAGTTCACCGAAAATATTCGTTTCACTCTCACCGAATTTCGGTGAACCTTAAAACGGCCTTCAATACAATCATCGCTTGTAAACAAAATATTTCTTTCAAAAATTTAAAAAATGAATGTTGATTTAAATTCGCGTTTCAAAAATTTGTTCTTAAAAAATGATCTTTTTGGGAAAGCATCTTAATCTGAAACAAAATTATATTATTATATTCTTATAATATTAATTGTGGGTATATTTACGAAAAAGTCAACTACAGATATTCACTTGATACTTGGCCTACATATATTTCTTTTTCATTTGAATTAAATATCAATGAAGTATTTTTACTATAGATTATTATAAATTAAGTAAATAGATTATGGCTTTATTTTTTGTAAATTAGAACATACTACCAAATCGGGGTACTTTATTATCGTGAGTCCCCTTGCCTCTCACGAACCGGGTTTTTGTGCGACCTTCTCAATCTTCATTACTGTCGTCCTCAATTACAGGCAAAGCGTCATCTGTATTTAACCTGCAGCTTAATCTGCATGGAAATCTGTATAAGAAGTGTGCAAATAATAAAGATATATTGTTATGAGATCTCAAACTTCAGTGTAACAATTTTTGTCTCAGATCAGTTATATTAACCTGCAATGAAAATTCTTTTAGGAGTTTCCATTGGGTGTAACCATTACGTTAAGTATAATTTATCTGTGATCAAATCAGTGTTTTTTGAAATCAAAGAATGCAGTTATACCAAGTTAACTAAAACTCATTGTTTGTGGTTTTCACATAAATAAATTATATAACAAAATCAAATATTTAATGATTTTTCAGTATTGTATAATTTCGACCATGGCAATTCAAAATCAATTTCTAAGATAACTTTTTAGCAATCACATCGATGCGTAGTTTGTTAATTTAATAATGAAGCATTAATTTTTTTAATATATTTTAATAGTTGAATGATTTTTCGATAAGACTAAAGATGTTGAAAATGCTACAGCATATATTCCACATGAATTATAATCCGTTTTTTTTTCAACTTTCCCACAGTAATGTTTTTCCTTTTTAATTTTGTTTTAATTTTGGATATCGTTTGAATATATAATTTTTTTCTAGTATGTTCAATGGTTTGTAATTAAGTGTGTCCCAGTAAAGGCGGTCATATATGTGTGAAATTTTACCATCAAAATAAATACAACGCCAATGTGCACTTTGCTGAGAACCACCAATAATTTGGATATCTTTATTAGTAATTGTTTCAAACCCGTCAATGTTTTGTATAGATAAAACTGTTATAGGTTTATATTCTGTATTTTCAAATATGATTTCCATTAATTTATCTATTTCTGTATACTATAGCCACTGATTTACACCTAATATCCGTTCTTCAGTAGAATGATCTAATTTCTTCAATAAGTTTTTTTTTTTATCAACATTATTTTGTTCAACATAAGACCCGTTATCGTCTATATATATATAATATTACTATAATTTTTATTAACGACAGATTTAATTTTCACATCCGAAGTATTGTTTTCTCTCTTTGTATTATTTGCTATAATGTTTGTAGAAATTGTAAATTTTTTTGTTACATTTGATTCCGTAATGCCGATAAATACTAGCTTATCATCAGGAAAAAAGGTTTCATAAACACCTGATGAATAATTTTCAATTTCATCAGATACAAAAATTACATCAATTTGAGTATTATAATTAGTTGTTGAAATTAGTTCATGAATGCCTCTTTTATATCCAGTATCAGTCAAATAATTGTTTAAAAAGCTGTTTGGATGATAACAATAAAAATTAAAATGGCCTATAACAATTCTATTTTTGTTACGAAAGCCGCTGATATGATCTATTACATGAGATTTAAAACAAACTTTATCACTTTCTTTGATTTTTGTTTCATTGTACATATCAACTAATTCATCTTCAGTATACAATATATGTTAATAGCTTCATTTGAAACATCATTATGATTGTTGATCCTGGATGAAATGAATGATATATCTTCTGTAGAAAATTCTCCATTTTCTAAGTTATTTGAAGATTTAACAAAGAATTTTTCATCTTTTTGTCTCATAATTTCTGTTAATTCCAAAAATTCAAATTCTTTCCAAAGTTTATTTTGTGCTAAAATGCATAACATGGAACTGTTTGCTGTAGAATATACAGGTTTTTCCATTACAGGGGGTAACTGATGCAAATTACCCAATAATATTATGAAAACACAACCCAAAACTATCACTGACACCTTTAATTTGTCTTAATCTAGTATCAACTCCAGCTAGTGTAGTACTACCAACCATGGAAATTTCATCTATAATTATTAATTGCACATCGTTCATTTTCTCTCTTAATGTGTGAAGTGTGACTCCATCTATCAAAAATGCAGCCTTACCCGATGGTGCACATAACAAAACTTCAGCTGTTTCTGGATAAGAATTTTTATTTTCATTCAAAACGGACGAGATGATTTGATAAATTGCAATATTAGCTTCACCTTTGCCGACACTGGCTGATCCACTTATAAAAATTCCTTTAAGAAATGTTTCAATTTTAAAACTATTTAGAACGTGCATTGTAATAATTCGTTGCTTTGAATTTAATTCATCAATGATTTCTAAAAAATTTATTTCTTCTTAACAAGAGTTACAGTTATTCTACCTCCTTTAGTGTTTTTATATTGATCATCGAAAACTTGAACATGTTTCGATTGTTCAAAAATACCAACCCTTAAAGACATCAATATGTAACTTATTATTAAATTCATTATCCTTGTCATCGTCACTTCCAACATTTGCTTCTGCTTCAGCCATTGCTTTTTCAATTTTATCATCTTCGATAACATTACATTTTTTACGATTAGTTTGAACTAATGAGAAATTTGTATTACATTTTTCCTCAAAACTTACTTTTTCTACTTCGTTTTCTTCATTTCTCCGTGGTAAAAATAATAACATTTGTTCTGTGTAATAATTTTCTGGATCTTGAATTAATTTGTACCTCATATATCTTAGAATATAATTTTTCCCCCTTTTTTATCAAATATATTAGAAAAGTAGACATCAGTGGAATCGTCTTTTAATCTATCTACTGTAAGTCTTTTTTTCTTTCTAAATTCTGATTCTTTGTTCAATAGAAACAGTGTTTATATAAATTTCAGATCTACTAAATTTGCATAAAGGTGATAACATAGTATGATACGCAACTTCTCGTCTAGATAAAATGTTATTATTGATAAAAACATTAGCAATTTTTCTCAATTTTTGTTTTAAATCTATGTTACCATTTTCAATATCTGTTGCTGCTTCGCGTAATAATTTCGAAATACCTGGGTCAATTTTGGTGAGATAATTTATCATATATATGATGCACATGAAAATGGATCTGAAAAATATTTTAGTTCTATTTAATGAATGTCTTATATCATCAATATAGTATTTTTTAAATATTTAAAATAGCTAAAATGTCTCTAAAAGATATATATGTCGTTTCGTCAAAATATATTTTCATTAAATTTTGTATATCTTTTGAATTATTTCTTTTTCTTCAAATCAATTTTTTCAGTATCTGTTAATGGATTAGGAATAACTGTTTCCTTTATGGGGAACATGGGAAAGTGAAATCTACATTTTTTTACTTTAGAAGCCTTTGTAACACGTAGGTTTGTGAGCGTGTCGTTGTAAAGCGATTAATAGATTTTTTTAAATCGTATTGACATGTTATATGTTTATTGATAAACTTTATACCATTCCAATTTAATAATTTGTTATTAGAAAAAATTTATGAATACATTATCGGCATCACTAAGCAAAAATAAAACTTTTTTGTGTTTTTCACTTCTTTTGTAGAATAAATTGTTTGCAAATGGCAGCAATAGAAACAAATGATTTTTCAACAAAATTGATCTATTTGCATAGTTGCACCTCAGAATCTATTTCATACAAAAATCTGAAACTTGCACATTGTCTATATTGTCACATTGTCTATTCTGATCAAATGAAAAATTCTCTCTGTCAATTTTTGCTAAAAAAATTTCTATCTTGCTTTATTTGACGAGCCATTATTTATTCACAGCCTTTTAAGTAAGTGAAAGTGAAAATCAAAAACAAAATTCCGTTGATAAGTAGCGCACGAGGATCCTGAGTATGGTTAATTAATTCATAGCCAATTGATCTATTTTAGTAACAAAATTTTTTATTATTTTTTAGCTTTGTGCAAACAATCAGAAGACGATAATTTTAAATGAAAACAGACTGGGTCGCGTTAACAATTTCTCAATATGGCCTTCTCTTATATTTTTCACGTTTGCCATATTTATCACTTTTTAAAATTATTCTATACAGTCCTAAATGAGATCATATATGTTTATCAAGAAATTAGTTATTTTTTCAGTAATAAATTAGGCAATATCTTGACTAATTGAAATAATAATTTTCTACTAATCTTTAGTGGTCCACTTTTCCCTAATCAAATTTGTAAAATTTCACCAGTTCATAATTTTTTTTGAATAGATCAGTTAATTTTAATAAATAGAAAAAAATTTATTCATATTTGAAATTTAATTTTATGTTGAGTTGAATCAATTTTGATTCAGAGAGGCGATAAAGTATTTTCTGATGATATGTATTGATATGATATGTATTTTCACCTGAAGACCCTGAATGTGTTGAATTAATTTGGAACTCATTGATCCCTTGTCATTTTCAGATTGTAAAAGATTCTTATTTTCTTAACTTTGTTTAAATAATCAGGAAACGATATTTTGAAATTGGGACAGGCTACATCATGTTTATAATTTCACAGTATGGCCTTTTTATTGTGTCAATAGAGTCAAGAACAACGCACCGTCGCGTCGTTTTATTAAACTTTTGCATTTTTCACGTTTTCTGTTTTCATAACCTTTTTTAATTACCATATACAGACTTAAATAAATTTATTTATTTTCATCAAGAAATTAGTTGATTTTGACTATTAAATTATAAAGTATTTCGACTAATCGAATTAGTAATTTTTTATTTAGCATCAGTGGCCCCCTTTTCCCTGATCAAATCTGTAAAATTTTAATAGTCATTAGTTAAATTTTCTCAATTATGAATTAGCGTGACATCAAAGTATCTTTTTTATAATATTTTTCTCCGCTCCCCTACAAGCCACAATTCTCAAGTTACAAAAAAATTTGCTGTCGCATTGACAAGCGGTATTTACAGAATATTTAACTCACTGTCTATTATGCTAAAACTTATGAATATTGAGTTAAGACTAAAAAGGACATATTAAGCTCACTGATTGCAAGATTGTAAGATTGCCTGGAATTGCATGAGATTGCAAAAGATTCCATGGGTTACAGGAAATTCATTATAGAGAATTATTGCTTGGAAAATAATTTTATAATAATCAGCACTGTGATAAATAATACAAAAATATTGAAGGAATTAATATAAAAAGTAGAAAAACTAAAAAAGAACTTTTTTGTTTCAGACCACTCATAATCTCATATGGAAGTACAAAAAAGCACGGTTTAGCACAAATAAACATTACACAGCAAAAATATGTAAATTCCCCTGATATATTTGAAATTTCAAGAAAATTTAATTGAAATTCGCATGAAAAATCTTTGAAATCTGTTAAAATCCGTTGCAATCTGTCGAAATCCATTGAAAGTTGTAAAATTCGCCATAATCTTCAAAGTAATTAGAGATCCTCTTAATCTTAGTCTTGTTTATTGAATTCCTGAAATCTTTAGAAATTTCTAGAAATAAAATTTATTTTATTCCGTACAGTATAAATCATTTGAAATCCCTTGAATATAAATTGAATTGAACTTATTTGATAAAGTTATTTAAAAGAAAGGTTAAAAGCCTTAGAAAGCTTTAAAATACCTTGAAATCCTTAAGGATTTATTAAAATCCTTTAAATCCTATGAATCAAATAAGTTTTTCTATAAATCCTTCGAAATCTCTAGTCCTTATACAAATTCTTTGCAATCAGTTGAAATTTTTTATATTTCTAAAAATCGTTTATAATCCCTTGAAATCCCTAGAGTATAATTTGAATTAAACTTATCCATTGAAGTTTTCTAGAAAAAACGTTAAAATCCCTAGAAATCCTAAAAATCCCTTGAAATATGTACTTGGAAATTTAATAAAATCCTTCAAATCTTGGGAAATTCCTTGAAATACCTGAAAATCCCTTAAAATCTGTGAAATCGCTAAGAATCCCTTGGAATTGAATGAAATTTCATGTACTTTCCAAAGTTTTCTAGAAATCCTTTGAAATCTTTGAACATTCTATCAAATTCTTTAAAATTCGTTGCATTAAATAATAATTTGTGCAACATTCATCATTTGTTGATTATTTTGATTTTTCAAAACAAATTTGGTTAAAATATGCATAGACAACAGTGGAAGAAAAACGTAATTCTACTTGATCCTGAAAATGCCTGAATAATGCATTTTTTTATTAAATTTGTTTCAAAAATTAAATTAATCAACTTAATTTGAATATTGCTCAAATTATCATAAAGTTCCTAATTAAAAGGACTAACATAGACAAGAACTAATTTTTCTGTCGACAAATGCCCGAAAAATGCATTTGTTTATTGAATTTGTTAAAAAAATTATAAATTTTATTGAAAAATTATGAACTTTGCTGAAATTATCATGAGGTTCCTAATTAAAAAAAACTGACTTAAAAAAAAAGAATTTTTCAGTCAACAAATGGCCGAAAAATGCACTTTTTAATTAAATTTGTCAAAAAAGTTATAAATTTTATCAAAAAATTACGAATTTCACTGAAATTGTCATGAAGTTCTTAATTTTGAAAAAAAAAACAGAAAAAAATTCATTTTTTGTCGACAAATGCCTGAATAAAACATTTGTTTATTAAATTTGTTCGAAAAAACATAAAATTTATGAACTTATCATAAATGTTGATCAAGTCATCCTGAGGTTCTCAATTAAAAAGACTGACACTGACAAAAACTAATTTTTTCGTCGACAAATGCCCGAAGAATGCATTTTTTTATTGAATTTCTTCAAAAATTATACATTTTATGAACAAATTATGAATTTTGCTGAAATTATCACGAGGTTCCTATTTTAAAATGAACTGACATGAAAAAAAAAAAATTTTCTGCCGATAACTATCTGTATTATGCATTCGTTTATCAAATTTATCTATAATATTAACAAGAATAATCATAACAGCGAAATTTTATTTATTATAATATTGTTTGCATCGTCGATACTTAAAGGTAAATTCACAAATATATCATTCAAAATATTTTAATTAAAAAAATGTCCAACTTGAAGTTGTTAATACTGAAATTTTTTAAAGATAGATTTTTCAATAACATTTAGAATCATCAAAAGGTTTTTGTTTCTGAATTATGAAGTTAAGCTTGAATCTTCAACAAAAAACAACACATTTTGCCCTTTTTTCAAAGTCGGTGTGATTTTTTGTCATTTTAGAAAAAAGCTTAGGCTCTCTATTTGAAGAGTTCTAACTGAGAATTTTTTTTTTGAGTAAATAAAAAAGTGCAGCACGGGGAAAATTCCATTTATTTAATAAATTACTTGTTTCGGAAATTTTTTCGTTGTTTATTTTGTACTGGCAAATTATCGTCAACTAACTTTGCTCCTTTAAATGTAAGTTATCGCAGAAAACTTTGCATAATTTACAAAAATCTAGAAGGCTAAATTAAAAAGATTTTTTTTTCTTCCTTTATTTGTTCATTTAAAAGATCTTTTAAAGATATGACAGAACATTATAATTCATATTATTTTGTAAAAGCGTTTTTGTAGACATCGGTGAATCACGAAATAAGAATATAAGGCCAGATTGTAAACATAAAATCATGGACATGTGGAGTAAACAAATTACCGTGTGTCAGGTGCGCATTGTAGAAATTATTTTGTAATTCAAATGACTTGTGGTTTCATCGTTGTGAAGCAATAACTGACAAAGCGTCGAAAAAGACAAAAAATTTTCATAAGAACAAATAAAACAAAGGCAAATTATTTTGACAAAGTTTTGTATATAATTGCAATTTTCTGTGGAAAATTGTGAAAATGTATAACGGAAACAAATTTTGAGAATCGACAACAGAACTCTCTTGAAAACTTGCACATGAAGACCATGAATCTGTTTAATTCATTTGGATCGCATTGATTCCTTGTCATTTTAAGATTGTCAAAGATTCTCATTTTTTTAAACTCTATTCAAACAATCAGAAGGCGTTATTTCAAAGTTGATGCAATAACAGAAAAGATGTGTTGATTCGAGACGAATCGATTGACCTATAGTATTAATATATTTTATTGAAGCGTAGGGAAGTTATGGTAATTTATATATTTTGGAAATCTGTTTTTTATAGTAAAACTTTTTTCATTGATATAATTCAAAGTTGATGCAACAATATAAAAGATTCCTTGGATCAAGGCGAATCGATTGACCTATAATAATAATACATTTTATTGAAGAGTAAGGAAGCTATGGTAATGCATAATATTTGAAAACACGATTTTTTATAGTAAAACTTTTTGATTCAACATAATTCAAAGTTGATGCAAGAATGTAAAAGATGCCTTGGTTAGAGACGAATCGACTGACCTACAATATTAATAGATCTTATTGAAGAGTAGGACAGTTATGGTAATTTAAATATTTTTAAAATCGTTTTTTAAAGTTAAAATTTGCTCATTCTCATAATTTGAAGTTGATGCTAGAATAGAAAAGTGGTGTTGATTCAAAACGAATCGATTGACCTATAATATTAATACATTTTATTGAAGAGTAAGGAAGCTATGGTAATGCATAATATTTGAAAACACAATTTTTTATAGTAAAACTTTTTTCTTCAACATAATTCAAAGTTGATGCAAGAATGTAAAAGATTCCTTGGTTCGAGACGAATTGATTGACCTACAATATTAATAGATCTTATTAAAGAGTAGGAAAGTTATGGTAATTTATATATTTTTAAAATCGTTTTTTATAGTAAAAATTTTCTTATCCTCATAATTTGAAGTTGATGCTAGAATAGAAAAGTGGTGTTGATTCAAGACGAATCGATTGACCCATAGCATTTATACATTTGATTGAAGAGTAAGGAAGCTATGGTAATGCATAATATTTGAAAACACGATTTTTTATAGTAAAACTTTTTTTCTAACATAATTAAAAATTGATGCAAGAACGAAAAATATTCCTTGATTCGAGGCAAATCGATTGGAAATTTTGAACTTTTATAGGGTGAGAGCACCAATTCTTGGTACCTTAGCACAATTACTGGCATGCCAAAAATCGAATAGTATGAATAAATTAATAGAGGCAAAACATGCTAAAAAAATGTATTATCTAAGAAATTAGTAAAGGGGCCCAAAAATTGGAGGGAGGGCAAAAATTGGTGCTCTTACTCTGAAGATTTTGAAATTTTATAAGGATTTTAAAATTTTATACAATTTTTAAAATACAATTTTTACAAAATTTTGGAATTTTATAAAAAGTTTAAAAATTTTAAGAAAAGTTCAGAAATTTCAAAGGTTTTAAGAATTTTAAAGCAGTTTAGGTAATTCAGTAATTTAGGAATTACCAAACATTTTCAAATTTTAAAAAATCGAGGAATTTCGGAAACTTTATTATAATATACATTAATGTACATTTTGAGAATTTCCCAAATTTAAAAAATTTTAAAAATCAAGGAGTTTTTGAAACTTTAGTTTTACTTTAGGCTGTATCTAGCCGTCCCGAAAAATCTGGGAGATAGAAAAGGGGATGGACTAGTCTAGCTTCTGAATAATGTTTTATAAAATTTCAAAAAAACATCAAATTTGTAATATTTTTAGGTTGTTGGTAATTTAGGAAGTAACAAACATTTCAAAATTTAAAAATTCATGTAATTTTGGAAAGTTCATTTGCATTTTAATATAAACTTTAAAACTTTTTGATAACTTATCAAGAAAAAGAATTGAAATTATGGGAATTTTCCAAACTTTCCAAATTCAAAAAATCAAGTAGTTTTGGAAACTTGTTTGATTGGCCAAAAATTAAAAAAAATGATATATATAAATCGAAACGAATAAAACAAAAATAATATAAAATGAAATAAATTTTTTCATTTTCACCCACATAATATTATTGCATTCGATTTGTTGATATATTGGGAAAATTTTGTTTCAATTTTTGATTCTTGGCATGTTATTGCTTCACAACGATGAAATCAGAATTGTTTACTCACTTAGTTTATTTTACCTTGCGTCATTAAAATTACAAGACAGTCCCTTCAGTGCCTACCTGACAAGCATAAATTTGTTTTTCACGTGTCCATGATTTTATGCTTGATGATTAGGTCTTGTATTTTTATTTCGCATTTCATTGAATTTTCTAAATATACACTTTTACAAAATAATATAAATAATAATGCTATGTCATATCTTTTCAAATCTTAAAATCCCTTAAAATCTGTGGAAATCCTTTTTAATTCTTGTGAATCCCCCTTAATCACGAGAAATCTGTCAAAATCTTTTGAAATTCTGTGAAATATCTGAATAAATTAAATTCTGTAAACATTTTGTAATCCTTTTGAATACTTTACAGTCCTTTAAAATATCAACTGAAATAATGAACCTTCAAAAAAATGAGTTTTCAACCAAATAATTAATGATTAACCAAAAAAATTAATTTTTTTACACTGGAGTGTTCAATTATGATGATTTTCTATTTAAAAAAACTAATTTTCAGATAATGTCGGAGAAGATTTTAAAACATTTGCAATAATTTCTAAAAAAAACTTATGGCAGATATAATGCAAAAATTATCAATTGTTCAAGATAACAAGCTTTTATAAAAAATTCCAGTAAGTATAAGAGATATTTAGAAGTTTTGAAAAGATTCAAATACTATTTATGACTAAAATTATGAAAGATGGACACTCTGTTGAAGAACCTCGATGTTAAATGATTTCAGAATTAAATTTCAAAAATAGGAAAATTTCAAGACGTTCAAAATAAAAATATTTTCAGACTAGAATTGTGAAAATTGGATCATTTAAATTGCGAAGGAATTGAAATTGAAATTATTCTTTCATTATTCATTTATTATTAGTATTAATCGCCACTAATAACCCGTTCTTAAAAAAAACTTGGTTCATTTTCCAAAATTTTTTTATAGATTTTACAGAAAATCTGATATAATTCAATAAAGCTGTGTATGATTTACAGAAATTTCTTTATTATAGCGAGAAAAATCCAGTAAGTTCACTATGAATGACACCATTTTTTTATTGACTTAGTATTCTTCAAAATGATCAGATGAGTTTTCTCACAATTCAAAATCTATAATCTAACATTTTGTTAAATAACAGTCAAATTGGTATTTTTACAATAAATGAAGAATATCCATTTTTCTATATTCTTATCTTTATCCTGAAATAAGACAAATTTCACTTTAAAACTTGACAGATTCATTTCGGAATTAAAAGAAGGACTTTCTGAGGTTTTGAAATTTTTAAGAATTTTTCAATGCAGCTGAAGGTCGTCAGATTCTTTATTTTTTGCATTTTTCTTGAGATAAAATGAAGACATTTTTTTTAATAAGAAAAGAAAAATTATGTATTTTCAAGATTCTCATTCTATTGGAAGGGATGAGAATTAATTTTTTTATGAATTTAAGCTAAGAATTAAAAAAAAAGTGTTGTATAAAATCAAAATAGGTGAAAATTAAACTATTTCGAATTGATGTGCTGAATTTTCATTTTTACCTTTCATAAGTTTCAATTATATTACTAATACCTTCTTATTATGATGAGAATGTAATATTTTAATTTTCAATCAAAAACAGTTAAATTAAACCAAAAATACGAACTTTCAACAATTTATTTTAATCCTCGACGAAAACAGACGAATTTTCGAATCAAAATGAGGAATTTATAAAAAAAGAGTTGAGTTTTCAACCAAAAAAGATTTCTCAGTTGATAAAGAAAACAAATCTAATCCAAAATAATTAAATTTTCAACTGATTTTTCAGATATAAATGGTTAATTTCTAGAAAAGCGTGGAAACTTTTAACTAAAATGATGAATCATGGAAAAAAAAATTAATTTTGAACCAAGAAGTTTAATTTGCAACCCATAAGATGAAATTCCTGCCAAAAACAGACAAATTTTCACCAAAATAGATGAATTCTAAACAAAATAGATCATTTTCAACCAACCAGATGAATTTCCAACCCACAAAATTTGAATGTCTATTGCAAAAGATACATTTCCGACAAAAAATGGAATAGTCACATTTTCAGTTAGAAAAAATAATTTGAAGTAAAAAAACAAATTTTTAAACAAAAATTAAACTTTTAATCGAAGATGAATTTTCTACAAAAAAAAAGATTAATTTTTAAGAAAATTTTGAATTTTGAACCAAATTTTCATTTTCAGAAGGAATTTTCAAGCTATTAGTTAAATTTTCAGCCAAAGAAATTAATTTTGAAGCAAAAAAGGTGAATCAGTCACCAAGAAGATTAATATTATAACACAAGAGATAAGCTTTCCAAAATATACAGAAATTTTTAATCAAATAGTTGAATTTTTAACTGAAGAAGATAAATGTTTAACCAAACATGCAATAGTTACATTTTTAGTTAAAAAATTAATTTAGGTCAAAAAAATCTCAACAAAATAGTTCAATTTTGGAAAAAATATTTTTGAACTAAAATAATGAATTATCAACGAAAAAAATTAATTTTCAAGGAAGTAGTTTCACTTTTAACCAAGTAGTTGAATTTTGAACGGAAAAAGTTTTTTCAGTCTCTGTTAACGATTAACAAAAATCTTGAATATTCGATTAAATTGTTATTTTAGGAGAAAAATGCTGGGACCAATGTATGTATTTATTCTCTCCCTTTTACGGGTTTGAGGGCCTCCGCTCCCTTCACAGTACGTTACAAAACCACTTATACTACCTTAATAATACTTACTACCTAAATAATAATATTCTACGTATATTAACTTATTTACTATCGCTTTGACTTACCATAATTACTTTCGAGATTTGCTGACTATTGAGCTTCCTGGGCTTCCGCTTCCTCTTACCATTTCCGTTAACATGATTTTTCAAGCTTTATTTAATTTAGTGTCCTTGACTAGGAGTACGCGATTGGCCTTTCCCTACTACATGCCCTTATTTTGTCTCATTTCTTCCAGTCTCATCATCCAGCTTGCCCCTTGTCCACTTCCATCCAAGATCCACCTTATCCTGTCATCCACACTCTCCCCACCTGTTTCATCCCCCGTACATCTCTCTAAAACATGCCCCCATGATTCTATCTCGTAATAACAGACTCTACATCTTCTTTTCTCTTCATCCATCCAGTACCTACACTCTCTCATTCCTTCTCCCGTCCTAAATCGTATAACGTGGTTCCATTTACTCTCCTTTTTAATCTTTCTGATATATCCTGGTTCTCCTTCAGCCTTCACTACCTTATACCACCTGTTATACTTTGATTCCACGATTTTTTTTCATCTTTCCTCCCCCTCCTTAATTATCAGTTCATTCTCTAACTCTTGCCATACTCTGACATCTGGTCTTATATCGCATTCTCTCCTCCTCTGTTGTCTCTCTTCCTCCCACCTTGATCCTTCTGTGTTACCCCTAGTCTCTTTGTTTACTACTGCCTTTAGACAAGCTTGTGCTATCCTGCTTCCCTCCCCCTCTTTAGTTTCTCCTCAAAGTTCCATGCTCTCTTCATTTGTCCAATAACCATTTTACTTTTACTTAATTCCTCCCTCAACATGTATCCTGGACAGCTCCAGCTCACTCCCATTACCCATCTCAAGAATCTCTCCTGCATTCTTTCCACCCTCTTGTGCTCCTTCCATCCCCAGATCTCCACTCCGTAACTTAGGACTGACCATACCAGCGCATCAAACATCCACAGTCTCATTTTCCAATCATCTTTGAAGCTTCTCTTCCCTATACCCCACACCTGCCCCATTACTTTAGTGGCACATTCTATCTTTCTCCTCACCTGCAGTTCAACCTCTCCTTTCGTTTCAAACCAGAAGCCTAGGTAACTAAATTCCTCGACCTGTTCCACTTTCTCGCCGTACATCTTCCATTCATATTCTACCTTTGTTCTTCTCTTCCTAAACATCATCACCTTCGTCTTATTTACATTTACCGTTAAGTCTTTAATTCTCACATACTCCTCGAACACTCTCATTATGAGACTCATCCCTCTCTCGCAATCCGCTAATAAGACTATATCGCCTGCATACGCTAAGGAATATACCTTGCTATTTCCCGAAGCCGTTCCCCCTTTTCCTTTCTTCTCCAGTTTCTCCTCTAGATCTGCCAACAAGAGACTGAATAGTAGTGGGCTCAATGAGCACCCTTGTCTGCGCCGCCTTCCACTCCAAAAAATCTCCCTTTTTTGTTTCCCAATCCTCACCCTTATCTTAGTCTCTTCGAATATCTCCTTTATACTCTCGACCAACTCTTCGTCCACCCCCTTCTCTTTCATCACCTGTCATAACACCTTCCTGTTTACCGAGTCAAATGCCGCTTTAAAGTCTACAAATAAGGCCACTAACTTCCCTTTCTTCCTCCCTAAGTTCCTATTCACTAGATAGTTCAGTACGTAGATGTTGTCTACTGTTCCCATCCCTTTCCTGAAGCCCGACTGATTGTGTGGAATAATTCCTTTTTCTTCCACCTCCGTTTCTAATCTCTTTCTGAGAATCTCCGTATATATTTTGTAGCCCACGGACATAAGTGTGATTCCCCTATACTCCTCCACGTTCTTGCCCTCTCCTTTCTTAATTATCGGCACCACTAACCTTGTCCTCCATTCCTTAGGCTATCCCTTTCCTCTCCAAACCTTTTTGCATACCTCCCACAATTCCTTTCTCACCCCTTCTGCTCCAAAACTCAAAGCCTCGTTCTCAATATCGTCCTCACCTGTTGCCTTGTTTCTTTTAAGCCTCCGTATCGCTCTATTCAATTCCTCTCTACTTATCCCATTATTGCTATCATCTTTCCGTTCTATTACCTTCCTCTTTTCACCTAGCACCTTATTCTCCACTCCTCCCAACAGTCGCCTAAAGTACTGGGTCCACTCATCCATCTCGATATCCTCATTGATGCCCTTCCTTCCTCCTCGTTCCCTATTGATCACCTCCCATTCCGTCCCTTCCCTGATTTATTTTCCCACCCCTTCCATATACCTACTTTTCTCTAACTGCCTTTTATCACTTAACAATCTTTCATGTTCTCTCTTTCTCTTATTATATTCCGGTTTCTCTATCTCCCCTTTTCTCCACTTTTTTACATTTTCCTTCATTCAATCTTTACTCTCCTTACATTCTGCGTCCCACCATCCCCTCTTTATTCCCTCCTCCTCTTCTCTTGGCCTTACCTCTTCTTTTATCCTCTCGGTTAGTTCTTTTATCTTTTCAAGGCGCGTGTCCACGTGTTCCCCTTCCATTCCTCTAATCTCCTCGTTCTTCATTCTTTCTTTAAATTCTCTCAATTTATCCTCCCCTCATCTACCCATATTTACTTTCCTTTCGCCAGTTCTTACCCTTTTATCGCTATGCCGCTTCCATCCTGAGCATTTCAATGTCGCTATTAGCGGGAAGTGTTCTGAACCTATTTCATTACCTACTTCCATTTTATCCATTCTCTTCCTTATTCTTTCTTCTGCTAGAATGTAATCAATCGATATCTCCCCTTTCCCGATAAGGGTCAGTTCCCCTTCTTCATCTCCCCTTATATTTCCATTGCAGATAAACCACCCCTCCTCTCCTAACAGGTTGAAAAGAGTTTTACCCTGCTAGGACCAATGTAAAATTTGCAGAATGATTTGAGCAACAACTGATTTAAATAGCCCTGTGAATTTTTGGTTTTAAAATTGATATTTTTATTCAAAAAATGATCTTTTCTAGTTGAAGATTCAACTATTTCCTTAAAAATGAGTGTTAATGGTATAATTTAAGTATTTTTTGTTCAATTTAAAATTATCCTTGACTGAAATATCTACTGTTACATTTTTCGTTGAGAATTCATCTAGGTCGCTTTAACAATTTCTCAATATGGCCTTCTCATTGTTCAAATAGAGTTAAGAATGTTAAAATATCGCGTCGTTTTATTAAACTTTTCGATTTTTCACGCTTTCCAAATTAGTTGTTTTCCACTATTGAATTAAGGAATATCTTGACTAATTGAAATAGTGATTTTTACTAATCTTTAGTGGCTCACTTTTTGCAAAATAAATTTGTAAAATTTCACTAGTAATTAGTTAAGTTGAAACAGTTATGAATGAACTAGAGAGGCAACAACGTATCTTCTGCTCAACAAAATAAGCTATGCAATAGAAATAAACTTCCTTAGATATTAAAATTTTTACAAAATGTTCTCTAGAATTGCAATTTTTCATGGAAAGGTATGAAAAAGTACAAAAGAAACAAATTTTGAAAATTGAAAACAGAACTCTATTAAAAAGTTGCGCAAGAAGAACCTGAATGTGTTTAATTAATTTCGTCGCATTGATCCCATGCCATTTTAAGATCGTAAAAAATTCTCATTTTTCTTAACTTAGTTCAAACATTTAGAAGACAAGGTTTTTAAGTTGGAGACAGGCTACATCACGTTTATAATTTCATAATATGACCTTTTGATTGTGTCAATAAAATCAAAGATATCACACAATCGCGTCGTTTCATTAAACTTGGCCCTTTTTCACGTTTTCCATTTTAATAACCTTTTTTAATTATTATGTACAGTTATGAGTAAATTAATTTATTTGTATCAAGCAATTAGTAGATTTTTTCATTATATTGAATTATAAATTATCTTTAATAATCAAATTAATAATTTTTTACTAAGCTTTAGTGGCCCATTTTTCTCTAATCAAATTTGAACTCAATTTCATACTTATTCAAGCCAATGCCTATACAAGGAAAATAATTTTTACAATGTTTGCTTAATAATTCCAAGTTTTCATGAAACATAGGGAAAATATATAACCGAGCAGCATTTTGTAAATAAAAAAAGAACTCTTTCGGAAATTACCGCTTGAACACCTTGTATAATTGATTTCTAGTCCATTGACCCATTGTAATTTAAAGATTCAAAAAATTCAAAATTTTCTTAACTTTTTTCAAATACTCAGAAGACAATATTGTTTATTTAATTTTCTCTTTCGGCAATTCATTATTTATTCACAGTCTTATGAACAATATATTTTTTATGATTCTCCACTCCCCTACAAGCCACAATTTTCTAGTTTTTTTTTAAAATGTGCTGCCGCTATGATGAGCGGTATTAAAAAAATATTTAACTCACTGCTAGTTTTGCTAAAACTTATGAATATTACATTGAGCCTTAAAATTACATATCAAATTCAGTGCAGTCTTGATAATAAAATAATGGTAACAAGTCCGCAGTCGAATCTCGATCAGGTGATTGCAATGAGCTTTATGTTTTTTAATTTCTGTTACCTTATTATAAATATATAATCAAATGTTTATAAATAACCACAACTTTCGCATGAAACATAAAAAACAGATTTTTTTAAACTTCAACCTAAATTCTCCGTGACCATGTCAGCGATCTAGCTAGCGATTTTTTTTTATGGACGGTGCCAAAAAACCCCCAAATAAAAAGTATTAGATTTTTCGAATGAGAACTGTGCGTGAATTTTTGTTTCGAAATTTAATTTTTTCGTCAATATAACTTTTCTTTTCAACTGTGAAAATATTTCAATTTGGTTAATAAATCATTTGCTTGCAACGCTGTCAATTGAAAAGAATAATTTAATAAAAAAAATTTGTTGAGAATAATGAGATTTCCAATAAAATGATTTAAACAAAAACCGACCAGGATTTGGAACAAATAACCAAGATATTCGTAATCAGGGGACTTTTTCTAAACTTCTGAACAAAAGGTATCTCGGGGACCTATTACTGCACACAGAACTGTTGAGGTCAACTTGTTTATTTGAAGAAATATTTCTTCAGCATTTCTGGGCGAGGGTTAACTTTTTCTCAAATGTTTCTGTTTTAGGTTCGTCAAAATTTTGAATTATGTGAATTGTTTGCCTAGTTTTACTCGCTTTTTCAAACCAAAATTCATCATTGGTTCCGAACATCAAAACTGTACGCATCACTCTGAAGGTAAGCTTCAGAAATCTATTGAAATTTGGTTAAATCGATATTTCCTAATTGAATAATAATAATATACGGCTCAAAGGTCCATTATTAGATAATACACATTCATTATACTTTAGTCAGAAAATTTCTAATTCTACAGAAGGAATGGCCAAAAAAGTATGGACAATTGCAAAATTTTGAATATCCCGTGAGCCTGAGGCCGACCCTGAAAACCCGACCGACTAAGCCGACCCTACCCAATGTCACATTACACACACTCGACTGATTTTCTATAATTTCAAGGAATTAATAGAATTCAAGCAATTTATAAAATTTGAAGAATCCACAGAATTCGAGAAATTTATTGGATTAGAGGAATTCATGGAATTCGAAGAATATATAGCATTCGAGGAATTCATAGAATTTGAAGAATTTATAGAATTCGAGGAATCCGTAGAATTCAAAGAATTAATAGAATTCAAGAAATTCGAGGAATTCATAGCATTCAAAGAATTTATAGAATTCAAGAAATTCACAGAATTCAAGGAATTTAGAGAATTGAAGGAATTCAGATAGTTTAAGGAATTTAGAGAATATGATGAATTCAGAGAATATGATGAATTTAGAGAATTCAAGGAATTCCCAGGATTGCTTGAATTTATCGAATATACGAAATTTTCGTTCCATATAATTGCTGTTATTGCTTTGTCCTCGGCATGCATAATTCTTTTTTTTTAAATCGATACCTTTTTAGTTTTCACTTTCAAATGATAAAATTTAATTCTTCGAGCGATTGACAACACTGTGAACACACTGTGTTCAGAGTAAAGAGTCATGTGGCATTTTTGAAAAACATTCAATGTAAAATTTGGTCAGTGGCTGTCTCTATGTGTGTGTGGTTACCTGAATGTCGTAGTTATGTTAAAAGAAATTAAGTACTTTTTTATTAAATCGTCCAAAATTATACAAAAGTGTCACAAAATTATCAGATTCATTCATCCAATAACAACTTATAATTGTTTAAACAAACTTAATTAACAAATGCACTGTCTGGCTATTTTTAGAGGTAAAAACTTGGTGTTTTCAACGTAATAAAACGTAAATAAGTAATTTCTTAACTTTTAGGGACCTTATATGACAATCAACAATTATCATTGTTAAAAAAATATTTTTTTTTTATAAAACTCGATAACGACCCACTATTGTTAATAATACATTTGTAAATAAAAACTTCCTTTTTTCTTGTGAAAAATATAGGCTATTACTTATACGTAACTAGAGACGAAAATTTCTGTATAAGATTATTCATGACAATAACAATATTGGTTTTTCATCGAGGTTTCTAAAAAAAGTTTAAAAATTAGTTATTGACCAAATAACAGTCTGCTAATACCCTAATAAAACGCAATTATTTTCTTGAAAAATGCCCAAGATAATGAAAATTTGTTTAAACAATTGTTGTTAACAATGAAAATGATTGATTGTCATATAAGCTTCCTAAAATTGTAGAAATTAGTCATTTACACTTCATTACGTTGAAAAAACCAAGTTTTTGCCTCTAAAAAAAGCCTGACGAGGCATTTAATGATTAAATAATTTTTTATAAACAACAATTTATTTATTATATTTCATGAATTAAACTGAAACACTGTTTTTGTCTATAAATTGTTTGAAAGCGCAAATAAATTCACGAATCACTGCCAATCCCCATGAATCCATTTTCAATCACTTATTTGTTTATAACAAATTCCATAAATTTCTAAACAGTTTCTAAGCTATTAGACAACTTATCTGGATAGTTGATTTATTAATTCTAGTTGTTTTGGATTGAAATCAAGAATTTTTCGAAAATTCTTCTAAAATTTTTTTTTTCAAAATTCAACTCTTCTGTAGAAAATTCATGTATTTACTTGAGAATTCGACTCTTTTGGTAGAAATTATTCTATTTGGTGAAAAATTCATCTTTTTTTATGGATTCATCAATTTCATTCATTAAATTGATTCATCAATTTGGTGGAAAGTTGAACTAATTTATTAAAAATTCATCTTATTTGTAAGATTCACCTCTTTGGTGACGAATTTAACAATTTTGTTGAATTTTTTTTTTTTCTGCCAAACCTTAATTATTTTTATCTGCAAATTTAGGTATTTCATTTTTGGTTTAAAATTTTTCCTTTATAAATTAAAATTTCAACTATTTGGTAGAAAATCCATGTCTATTGTTAAAAATTCGTTCTTTTGGGTCGAAAATCTTATTATTTTGTTGAAAATTTAACTATGTTGTTAAGGTCATCATTTTTGGTCATCTTTCTTAATTGAAAGGGAACTTTTTTGTTTTAAAAATGTAACTTTCTTCTCAAAAATTTGTCTTTTTAGCTTTACTGTTAGGAAAAATAGTCGCTGGCTTCATATACAATATTTGCAAAAGACCTTACACAGATGTAAATGTAATTTAATATAAATGTTTATATTGAATGTAATATGAATTGAATTTTTTTGATTTACAATGCGTATTGAGTCTAAAAAAAATTAATTAATATATACATTGAAAAAAACGTTTTGAGCATCACGAAAACATTCTTTGAATCAATCAATTTGTCCATACTGGAATCAAGCCTTTGATTTGGTTTAAAAAAAGAAATAATTATTCAATTCAAAAGAATATTAATTATGCCAACAATATATTTATTTCATACCAAGAGTTGATCTTTGAATGAATAAATGAAGCATTTTTTTCGATGAATAAAATATAGTGTTTATATAGTGTTCCAACAAAATAATTATTTTATTAAATTAAAAATTCATTTGGTTGGGAGAAATTTTCCTTTTAATGTAAAATACGAAGGAGACCATTCCGAACAAATATTTCTTCCGATCGAAGGAATATTTCACTAAGATAAATGCATAATTATTAAACTGAAATAAATACATGTTACATTGATCAATGTTCGCAAAATTTCATTTTTATAACAACTGCTATCAATAAACACCGTCAATGAGCATATTGAATTTGTTTAACATTTTTTTATTAATACTTGACACAAGATAAAAGTTTTTCGATGGCGATATTTTCTCCTACAGCGAGCCATTATTTATTGACAGACTCTTAAGCAATATATTTTTTATTAATCTACGCATTTTTGAATAATTGCTAATTTCTATGGAAAACTAGAAAAATGTAATTGAAAAAAATTCTTATTTATCCTAACTTTCTTTAAACAGACGGAAGACGATGTTTTTCAATTAGAGAGAGCCTGCGTCATGCTTAAATTTTCATAATATGACCTTGTTATTGTTTCAACAGCTTTGATAATGCTAGACGATTGCGTCGTTGCAATAAACTTTTTTATTTTTCATGTTTTCGATAACCTTTTACAACTGTTATATACAGTCCTTATTTTTATTTATTTGCATCAATCAATAAGTTGCTTTCCACTGTTGAAATAGGAAATATCTTGAGGGATCGAATTATTAATTTTCCATTAATCTTTGGTCGCTCACTTTTTCCTAATCTAATCTGTAAAATTTAATTCTTGATTAGTTAAATTATACCAATTTTTATTTAAAGAGACCTCAAACTGTCTTTTGCATAGGGAAAAAGCTATACAATTAAAATAACCGTATTTAGACACTCAATCTCACACTTATTCAAGGCAAATAATTTTACAAACTTTTATAAATAATTGCAATTTTCTATGGAAAATAAGGAAAATATTTGACTGAAAAAATTTAAAAATCAAAAACAGGTGGGAAAGTAGCGCATAAAGATCCTGAATATGTATAATTAATTTTAAATCCTGATCCATTGTAATTTGGAGAGCCTGGAAAATTCTCATTTTCCTTCAATTTGTTAAAACAAGCGGAAGGCAATACCATCATGTTAGTTTATTGAACTTTTGTATTTTTCACTTTTTCCATTTTTATAACATTTTTTAATTATTATATACATTCCGAAGTAAATTTATCTATTTGGATCAAGCGAGTGCTCATTTCACGAGCACTTTGCTTCCCGTCAGGAAATGTATTTGCTTCCACATAGAGGAAGCATTAGATACTTTTTTTCAATAATAAACAAACCAAAGTTTTCATTTTGCTCCATTTAAAAATAGAAATTTACAAAAAATACAAAGTTACAAACTAATACAAAAAATTTTTAAATACAAAGACAATTCAGACAAATCAAATTTTGTATTCGAAATTATAATTTTATGAGCTGGAAGAGGGAAGGGAAAAGTTCTGTCGCACCCTATCCCTTTGCCAGCTTTATGATTTGTTTACGAAAATTGTCAGAATTACACTATTGGAAAATTTATGATCAAAAAGTCTTTTCTATTTATGCGTCAACTTGGAATTATGTCGATAAAAAAAGTTTTTCTGTTTGAAACAGATAATTCAAATATTATAAATGAACATAACTTCCTTAATCTTCAATCAAATGTATTTATATTATAAATCAATCGATTAGCCTCGAATCAAGGAATCATTTCCGTTCTTGCATCAACTTTGAATTATGTTAGCGAAAAAAGTTTTTCTACGAAAAATCGTGTTTTCGAATATTATGCATTACCATTGCTTCCTTACTCTTCAACAAAATATAGCAAAGCTATGGGTCAATCAATTCGTCTTGAATCAACACAACTTCTCTATTCTTGCATCAACTTTAAATTATAAGAATGAATGAATTTGAAAAATATGTAAATTACTATTACTTCCCTACTCTTTAATAAAATTTATTAATATTGTAGGTCGATCGTTTCGTCTCGAACCAAGGAGTCTCTTATATTCTTGCATCAACTTTGAATTATGCTAATGAAAAAAGTCTCACTATAAGAAACCGATTTTTAAAAAATTACAAAGAAAAAAAATGAAATAAATATTTTTAGAAATCCTTCAGTCATTTCAGTCATTCACAAAAAAGTGTGACATCCACACACACCCATCCGAACACACATCCTCACACAGTCTTCCAGACAATTGCTTAGAACATTGTATCACACACATAATCTCGAATACTAGAATTAATAATTTTTTACCAATCTATAGTGGTTCACTGTTCCATAATAGGATCTGAAAAATTTCACTAGTAATTAGTTAAATTTTACCCATTTTGAATGTAGAGGACAAAAAGGCTTAAAAACCTTTGCTTTTTGGCTTTATGTCTGATTCAAATAATCGATTTTTTTTTAATATTTCTATCAATTTCTTGCACAAAATAAAACTTTTAACTCTCGTGACATTTTCTCGTACGTTGAATTATTATTTATTCACAGCCTTATAAATAATATATTTTTCATTATTCTTCGCTCCCTATGAGCCACAATTTTCGTGTTATCAAAAAATGTGCCATCGCAGTGACAAGCAGTATTTTGAAAATATTAAAACTTCAATTACTGAAACTTATTTATAAATATATCATAAAAATTTTATAAACATGAAAAATGTAATCTGTCTTAACATTTTTCTGCAGGACAACATGATGTCCACCTAAAACATCTCTGCTTGACCATGTCAGCGATTTAGCTGCCACTGTTAGAAATGTTTGCAATTTTAGTATACATGGGCATATTAAATTTCTTGTATGTTTACTAAATTCATTACACTTTGTAATTTTAGTATACTTACGTATACTAAATGTCTTTTCTGAAGTTATATGTATACTAAATTTATTAAGTGTACAGTAAGCTTCTTGGCATATTAAATTTCTTATATGCTTACTAAATTCATTACACTTTGTAATTTTAGTATACTTACGTATACTAAATCTCTTTTTCTGAAGTGATATGTATACTAAATTTATTAAGTGTACCGTAAGTTTCTTTCGCGCATATGAATTTCATAGCTTCTGTATACTAAACTTCATATACGTGTTTACTACATTCAGCTGCGCAATCGCGTTTCGATTTACGCGAGTCGAGCAACGTGACCGGTAGCAGGCTCACACGCCGCTGCATTTGTTTGAGTCCCTTGTAATAGTAAAAGGTTCGGCTTCTTTCTGCGAGGATCTGCGAAGACTTCTCTTTGAAACCTTTGTTCAATTTATCAACGTCAATGTAGCTTAACGATATGATTATTTTAAAATTAAAACTTTGTTCTTTAATTTCATTTTTCATCTGATCATGTTTACAGATGATGAAGACGAAACCCACGCGAAACTGAATGCGTATACTGAATTTAGTATATCCGTATACTAAATTTCGTATACACTTATACTGAATTTAGTATACGCGTATACTAAATTTCATGTACGTGCATACTAAATTCAGTATATGCATATACTAAATTTACTGTACGCTGGTATACTAAATTTAATTTCATGTTGTGCATTCTTGCTTCCAGACATGTATACTAAATCTAGTACAGATTTATCTAACAGTGATGGCGATCTTCCTTCAAATAGACGGTGCTCAAAAACCATGATTTTGTAATTTTATGAAAATTTTGAAATTTTTTAGGATAAGATCACCAGTTCTTGGCACCTTAACCCAATTATGAGAATGCCAAAACCGGAAAAGTATAAATTAATTAATTTATACAGTACATGCTAAAAAAAGGATTATACAAGAGATTAGAAAAGGGTGCCAGCGATTGGAGGAAGGGGGGTGGGGGTATTAGTACTCTTACTCCGAAGACTTTGAAATTTTATAAAGCTTTTGAAATAAACAAAAAATGTTATACAAATTTTAAATTTCATACCATTTTTGAAATCTAATAGAAATTTGAAAATTTTGAAATCCAATAAAAACTGAAAAAATGTTATAAAAATTTTAGGAATGATGAAGATTTTGGTAATTTAGGAATTACCAAACATTTTCAAATTCACAAAAAAAATGTAATTTCCGAAACTTCATTTTTATTTTAATATGCATTTAGAAAAAAATTTGAAATATATCAAATCTTACAAAATTTGAAATTTTGAGAATTTTCCAAACTTTCTAAATTTAAAAAATGAAGGAGCTTTGGAAACTATATTTGTACTTTAGGCTGTGTCCAGTCGTCCGGAAAAATTTAGTCGTTGGAAAAGGGGATGGACTAGTCAAGATATCTGAAAAATGTTTTACTACACATCCCGAATATCGGAAATTTATAGAAATTTATGGTAAATTTCTGAATAACCAAGAATTTTGACATTTTTTGAAATTTTATAACAAATTTTGAAGTATGAACTATCTTATTGCACTCGCTCATTACTGAGGCGAAAGAAATATTTATTTGAATCTGTGGTATATATTTCTTGCTTTGAATATTCAAGAATTTAATGTGGGAAAATAGTTTTTGGACCTGAAAAAAATTTGATGGGATTTCATATAAATTACTTTCCATTAATTCGCATTTCCTCTGTTCAAAGAAATATTCATTCTCATTCATGGCACATTCATTTGGAACAATTAGTCATTCATTCTAATTAAAATGAATATTTTCGACTTTAATTAATATTTCCTTGATTCAAAAAAAAATTCACCTCCGACGAATAGGTCGTTCTCTTTGCATCAAACAGTGTTAACGTAAGCCTATCAGAATTTCTTTGGTAGAAGTAAATAATTTCTTCAATTAAAAGTTTTGCAAATAATCAGGACTTTTACTCACATCAGCCAAATAAAATTCACTTGGTACAAGCAAGTTTTTGTCATTGCAGTAGTATTGCATTTGATACACTTTATTAATTATTTCAAATACATCTTTGCGGATTGGGAATTGGACTATGTGGTTAAGGATTCAATTATTTTGTTAAAAATGTAATCGTTCTTTGTTGTTGAAAATTCAGATGTCTCATTGAAAATTTGTCTTTTTGGATTAAAGATTTGTCTCTCTTGATGGAAAACCTTTGTTGGTTGAGAATTTAACAATTGTGTTGAAAGTAGCCCAGAGCAAAAAGTTGTTTCGACAGGTGATCAGGTGGATGAAAGTTCGGTCCAATAATCCACGACTCTCAAATTGAGCCTAAATTCGGTCTCGAAATGATGAATTTTCAGTAGATGTGTATCTGTGATTAGGAGTGCAAATATGAAAATGAAAATTCTCATTTTGAGACCATTGACATTTCAGCAGCAAAAAATTTATCACCAGCGTTTTTCTGTGATTAATGCCAACATTTTCTTCCTTACAATTCAATAAAACTGTTGAAAATGAAATATTCATTCTTTTAGTCATAAGCGAAATTTTGAAAATAATGAATCCGCCTCAAATATAGCTATGGATACTCTCTTTTTTGTAGCCCCTGGAATTTTTTAATTTTCCTCTTTCCGCTCCTTTATCCCAACCCTACCACCAATTATTACCAAACTCCACACTTGGACAAAATTTTTTCCGGTGGCCCTGATATCTTATTATAGGGAAAAGAGAACAGATCGCAAAGTTTATGAAATGTTTGTAGATTCAACTGTATGTTTCACTTTGAAGACATTTCATTGCCTCCATCACGCATAGTATTACTGTCACATTCTTAATTCTAATAGTTCTTATGGACATTTGTTGTACATATAGCGGTGGAAATCTTCGCTGTTCATCAGTCATCTATAACGAAAACTGTCTCGAAGTACTTAAACATGAAGATAAACAATAGGATTATGCTCTTCATAACCGAGATATTCATCAATTTCCTGGGTAAGCGAATACAAATTTTAATATAAGAATATGACTGCCATGGTGAATTTAGGAAGTTTTTGGAAATTTAATGTAAATTTCTTATTGACCAAAATTTTTTTAAATTTTGGAATTTCATACAAATGATATAAAAATCTTACAAATTTTTAAGGTTTTAAGACTCTCGAACCTTAAAAAGTTTTGATCATTTTAAAAATTTTATCAAAAAGTTGAAAATTTTATAAAAAAGTTCAAAATTTTATAAAAACTTTGAATTTTATGAACATGTTTAAATTCAATAGAAATTTTCGAAAAATTTCAGAAATATTGAAGATTTAAAAAATTTTAAAACCTTTGAAAAGTTCAAAAATTTTTTTTTTTTCAAGTTTTGTGTCATTTCAAAAAACGTATAAAATCTCTAATATTTTCAATTTTTTGGACCAAACGTTTAGAATTTAAAAAAACGAAGAATTTTTGAAAATTTCTTTCTATTTTAATATGATTTTCCGAAAATTTTGGAAATTTGTGGTAAATTTTTAAAATTTTTGAAAATTGTCAAAAGTTTTAAAATTTTATAAAAATTTGGAAACTTTATAAAAAACTTTAAATTTTATAAAAATTTTGAAATTTTCTAAAAATTTGGAACTTTGAGAAAAAATATGAAATTATTCAATAAAATGTTATACAAATTTTGAATTTTATGAAAATGTTTGAATTCAATAGAAATTTTCGAAAAATTTTAGAATTTTGAAGATTTAAAATATTTCCCAACCTTTAAAAATTTTCTTAAAATTTCAAAATTTTTTATTTTTTTTCTTAAGTTTTGCAGCATTTCAAAAAACGTATAAAATTTTCAATTTTTTGGACCAAAACTTTTCAAATTTAAAAAAACGATGAATTTTTGAAACTTTCTTTCTATTTTAATATGATTTTTTGGAAATTTTGGAAATTTATGGTAAATTTTGAAAATTTTTGAAAATTGTCAAAAGTTTTAAAATTTTATAAAAATTCGGAAACTTTATAAAAATTTGGAAATTTTATAAAAATTTGGAAATTTTAGAAAAAATATGAAATTTTAGGAAAAGTATGAAATTTCATAAAGACTTTGAAATTTTATCAACTAGTCCAATATTTTTCATAAGGCGAATTTTCGGGACACTTAGAAACAGCCTAAAATTTTATTGAACTTTTAAATCTTTATAAAAATGTTGAAATTTTATAAAAAATTTCAATTTTAAAGAATTTTTTTCAAATTAAAAAATTTTTTGGAAATTTCATAAAAAATTTAGAAATCTTATTAAAATTTTAGAAATTTCATTAAAACTTTTGATATTTTATGAAAATTTTTGAAATGTTGAAGATTTTAAGGAAAAGGCAAAAATGCATTTGAAAAGAGTGAACTTTTGTTACCTCAGTGTTGTTTTTTTAATTTTTTTTTATTGCTGTCAAAAATGAACATTTTCAGTACGAATGGCTCAGCTATTAATCACGAAATTTCGTGTTTAAAAGCTGATTTAACGATTTAGGCTATTTATCACGAAATTTCGTGATTAATAGACACTGCCTTTAAAATAACAATCAATAAAAAAACATCTTTCTGGATGCAATTTTTTTTCTATTATTGTTACAAAATTCAAACAGTAGTTTTAGAAAATTTAAACATTAGAAATAATTTTTTATAAAAATATTTGATTATTTTCTTTTAAATGAATGAATAAAATTTGTGAAACACATTTACTAATTTTTTTAATTCGGGAAAAATTTTAAATTGTGAAATTTTATAAAGATTTTGGAATTCTGGCATTTTATCATCTAAACTTATGCAATAAAATGTTATACAAATTTTGAAATTTTATAAAAATTTCATAAATTTTGCAAATTTTAAAACATTTGAGAATTTTCAAAATCGTTTTAAACTTTCAAAATATCGAATTATTTCATTATTTTGGAATATTTATAACATTTCAAGAAAACTTATAAAATTTATAATATTTTTAAGTTTTTAGTAATTTAGGAATTATCAAACATTTACAAATTTTCAACATTCGAGGAATTTTGGAAAGTTTATTTTTATTTTTAAATGAATTTAGAAAATTTTTGAAAACTGATCAAATTAAAAAAAATGAAAATTAGGGAATATTCAAAATTTGTGAAATTTAAAAAATTAAAAAGTTTTGTAAAGTTGATTGCTCGGCCGAAAATTTTGAAAAAAAATTTATATAAATAAACCAAAGTGAATAAAATGAAAAATTATATGAAATAAAATAAGGTTGTTTATTTTCATCCATGTTATATTATTGCATTAGATTTGTTCATATATTGGTAAAATATTTGTCCTAATTTTCGATGCTTTGGTAGTTATTGCTTCACAACGAAGAAATCGATATTATTTACAGAATTTGTCAATTTCACTTGGCGTCATACAAATTACACAATAATTCCACCAATGCGCACCTCACACATTTATTTGTTTATTACACGTGTCTATGATTTTATATTTGATAATCAGGACTTGTGTTCTCATTTCCTGGGTCTTTACATTCTTCAAAGACACGTTAGCAAAATAATATGAATAATAATGTTCTTTCACATATTTAAAATATCTATATAAGTGAATTTCGAGTAAATTAACTAATGAAAGAAAGAAAAAAATCTTTAGAATTCAGCCTTTAAATTTTTATGAATCAACGGCCATACCACGCTGAAAAAACCAGCTCTCGTCAGATCACTGAAGTTAAGCAGCGTTTGGCGCGGTTAGTACTTGGATGGGTGACCATTCGAGAATACTGCGTGCTGTTGGCACATCGTGGGTGTGGTGAGCCCACACTTGTAGTAGTTATTTACTACAAGAAACTATCCACCTAGAAACACTACCCGAATCGGGTAGTGTCACGCCTACCGTGAAAGGGAAATGGCTTAATGGTATATCGAAAGGTTTTTGCAATAACCTAAATTTAAAATAGCAAAGTTAGTTTAAGAAAATTTGCTATTAAAAAATAAACAAAAAATTTTTCTATTTGAGAACTCTTTGAATAAAGAGCCTGAGGTTTGCTCCTAAAATAAAAAAAAACTCATTCCGATTTCGAAATTTCAGTACAGTCCCGCCGCCCAGAAATTCGGGATGACTAGACTAATATTTTTCATAAGCTTTGGAACGACTAGTCCAGTCCGTTTTCCTTCCCCTTGCCCCATACGATATTTTTAATTAGAGATGCATGATTTTGACACTTCATTTTTATTTTAATACGTGTTTAGAATTTTTTTTGTTAAATTTCTTATTTTCAAAAAAATTTATCAAATTAAAAAAATTTTATGAAAAAAAAATAAAAAAAGTTTTGTGGAATTTTCCAAGTTAAAAAAATTTTGAACAAATTTTCAGAATTTTGGAAACTTGACATTTATTTTAATATAAATTTAGGACACATTTTGACAATTATTGTGAATTTACAAAAAATTGAATTAAAAAAAATTTATAGAATTTTCCAAGTTTCAAATATGTAGGAGTTTTGAAAACTTCACTTTATTCTTAGATGAATGTAGGACCTTTTCAAAAATGTATAGTAAATTTTTTATTCAGCAAAAAGTTTTTAATTTTTTTGAAGTTTTTTAATTTTCTAAAATGTTACTAATTACATTTTTTTTTAATATCACAAAGTTTATAGCTATTTTGCTACTTTCATACATTTTTAAATTTTCCAATTGATTTAAAAAAGATTTCATAAATGCTATCAGAATCTGGAAATAAATCTCAAATATGTTAATTGGGTTAAAAGTTATAGAGGTTTAAAGAAAAAAAGGTTTTGTGCAAAATAAAGCACAAAACTGAAATTCGTATAAATTCGTAGAAAATTTTGTACCCCAGAAATTCTGCACATCAAAGTGCAGAACCTGATTAGTTAGAAATGGATTTGGTCGGTTCGATTTTTTTTTTAAATTACAATAATGTTTTTTTTTACAGAATTAAATGCTATGTTGCACCATTATGGACAAGGATATCCCATGCCAAGTCTAAACCCGGAAAGTACTCATCCACATGGAGCAGGAGGTGAAATTTTTAAATTTTCAAATTTCATAACAAAATTTTAAATTTGATAAAAATTTCGAAATTTTATGAAAATTTTGAAGTTTTATGAAAATTTTGAAATTTTATGGAATGTTAATTTTTTGTAAAGTTTTGGAATTTTCCAAATATTTTCAACAAATTTTCAGAATTTTGGAAACTTTACATTCATTTTAGTATAAACTGAGGACATATTTGGAAATTTATTGTGAATTTACAAAAAACTGAAATTATATTTAGGAAATTTTCAAAAATGTTTAGTCAATTTCTTATTCATCAAAATATTAAATTTTTTGAAATTTCTTCAATTTTCTAAAATGTTAAAAATTACATTCCTTTTTTACTTTCACAAACTTTAAAAGTTTATAGCTATTTTGCCTAATTCCCTATGAAAAGAACATAATTATTTCGTCTCGGAGAGATTCTGCACATCGAGTGTAGAACCTGCCTAGCTTGAAATTGATTTGGTCAGTTTGATTTTTATTTTAAATTACAATAATCTTTTTTTTACAGAATTTATTCCTTTGTGGGACCTTTATGGTCATGGTTCATCCATGCCAAATCCCAACCCGGAAAGTAATCATCAACATGGAGCAGGAGGTGAAATTTTTACATTTTTAAATTTTATAACAAAATTTTGAAGTTTTATGAAAATTTTGAAATTTTATAAAATGTTAATTTTTAAAAAAAGATTTGGAGAATTTTTAAATTTCTGTAAATTCCAAAAAGAATTGTCAACTTTATGAAAATTAGAAATTACCAAAAATATCCTTTGAAAAATTTCTGGAATTCATATTAAAATAAAAAATAAAGTTTCCAAAATTTCTCTATGCCGTATAGGATATTTTTGATTAGAGATGCATGATTTTGAAACTTTGTTTTTATTTTAATACTTTTTTTAGACATTTTTGTTAGTAAATTGCTTAATTTCGGAAAAATTTCCAAATTTTTAAAATTTTATAAAATTTGAAAAAATTTGAAAGGTTCTAAAATTCTTAAAGTTTTGGAATTTTTCAAGTTTCAAATATTTTCAACAAATTTTCAGAATTTTGAAAACTTTTCATTTCTTTCAATATAAATTAAGAACATATTTCCAAATTTATTGTGAATTTACAAAAAATTGAAATTAAATTTAGGACATTTTCAATGTATAGTCAATTTCTTATTCCGCAAAATATTAAATATTTTTTTGAAATTTTTAAAAATGTTACAAATTAATTAATTTATTTTTTTTTCAATTTCACAAACTTTTCAAATTTTTCGATTAATTGAAAAAAAGTTTGATAAATGCTATCCGATTTGTCTCGCAAATTGCTAAAATACGTATCGCCTAATTTCCTCTAGAAACAACATAATTATTTCGTCACGGAGAAATTCTGCACATCAAGTGTAGAACCTGCCTAGTTTGAAATCGATTTGGTCGGTTTGATTTTTTTTTAATTACAATGATCTTTTTTTTTACAGAATTAAAACATATGTTGGACCCTAATGGACAAAGTTATTCCATGCAAATCCATAACCTGGAAAATACTCATACACATGGAGCAGGTGGTGAAATTTTTTAATTTTATAACAAAATTTATGAAAACTTTGAAATTTTATAGAATGTTGATTTTTTGTAAAGATTTGGAGAATTTTCAATTTTTCTGAATTCCGAAAAAATTGTAAACTTTATGAAAATTAGAAATTACCAAAAATATCTTTTGAAAAATTTCTAGGATTCGTATTCAAATAAAAATAAAGTTTCCGAAATTTCTCTATGCCGCATACGATATTTTTGATTAGAGATGCTTGATTTTGAAACTTTATTTTTATTCTAATACCTTTTTAGGCATTTTTTTTGGTAAATTGCTTATTTTCAAAGAATTTTCCAAATTTTTTAAATTTTATAAATTTTATAAAATTTTAAAAAATTTGAAAGGTTCTAAAATTTTGTAAATTCTTAAAGTTTTAGAATTTCTCACGTTTCGGACATTTTCAACAAATTTCCAGAATTTTTGAAACCTTACATTCATTTTAGTATAAATTGAGGACACATTTGGAAATTTAATGTGAATTTACAAAAAATTGAAATTAAAAAGATTTTGAGAATTTTCCAAATTTTAAAAATGCAGGAGTTTTGCAAACTTTATTTTATTTTTATATGAATTTAGGATATTTTCAACAATTTATGGACAATTTTTTATTCAGCAAAAAATTTAAAATTTTTAAATTTTCCAAAATGTTACTTAATTAATTTATTTTTTAATTTCACAAACTTTAAAAGTTCATACCTATTTTGCTACTTTCAAATCCTTTTAAATTTTCCGATTAATTTTAAAAAAGTTTGATAAAAGCTATCAGAATCAGGAAATAAATCTCAAATATCTTAATTGGGTTAAAAGTTATAGAGGTTTGAAGAAAAATTTAAGATTTTCTCCAAAATAAAGCAAAAAACCGAAATTCGTATAACTTCGTAGAAAATTTTGTCTCGCAAATCGGTTGAATACGTGTCGCCTTATTTCCTCTAAAAACAACATAATTATTTCGTCACGGAGAAATTCTGCACATCAAGTGTAGAACCTGCCTAGCTTGAAATCGATTTGGTTGGTTTGATTTTTTGAAAATTACAATAATCTTTTTTTTTTACAGAATTAAAACATATGTTGGACCCTAATGGACATAGTTATTCCATGCAAAGTCATAACCTGGAAAGTACTCATACACATGGAGCAGGTCGTGAAATTTTTAAATTTTATAACAAAATTTAAAATTGAAAAAAATTTCGAAAACTTGTGGAAATTTTGAAATTTTATGAAAATTTTGAAATTTTATAGAATGTTAATTTTTTGTAAAGATTTGGAGAATTTTTCAATTTTTGTAAATTCTGAAAAAATTGCAAACTTTATGAAAATTAGAAATTACCAAAAATATCCTTTGGAAAATTTCTGGCATTCATATTAAAATAAAAATAAAGTTTACAAAATTTCTCTATGCCGCATACGATATTTTTGATTAGAGATGTATGATTTTGAAACTTTATTTTCATTTTAATACTTTTTTAGGCAATTTTTTTGGTAAATTACATATTTTCAAAAAATTTTTCAAATTTTTCAAATTTTTTAATTTGAAAGGTTCTAAAATTTGTTAAATTCTTCAAGTTTTGGAATTTTTCAAGTTTCAAATATATTCAACAAATTTTCAGAACATATTTGGAAATTTATTGTGAATTTACAAAAAACTGAAATTATATTTAGAACATTTTAAAAATGTTTAGTCAATTTCTTATTCAGCAAAATATTAAATTTTTTGAAACTTCTTCAATTTTCTAAAATGCTACAAATTACATTTTTTTTATTTTCACAAACTTTAAAAGTTTATAGCTATTTTCCTACTTTCAAATCTTTTTTAATCTTCCGATTAATTTAAAAAAAGGTTGATAAATGCTATCAGATTTGTCTCGCAAATTGCTGAAATACGTATCACCTAATTTCCTCTATTTTATTATTATTAGTTCTGGGTTGAGACCTTAGCAGCACCTGCCGCTTGGGTAATCCCGTTGCGTCCCCTTGTAAGCCTAAGCATGACCCCATAGCCCTCTCCATAGGGAGAGGACCGCAGCCACGCTATTGGCCGATATCTCCAACTCACTGATAAAATAATTACCTGTGAGTGTTAGACGTTTCCCCGCAATCGCAGGGCAGTGACAAAGGATGTGAGTAGATGTCTCATTATCCTTTCCGCACAGATGACACAGGGGACTTTCTGCAAGCCCTATCTTGTGTCTGTGATATCCTAACTTCCCATGTCCTATGAATAGTTCTGTTAGGACTTTAATATCATTCCTCACGAGCTTGAGTATTTCCCTAGCTCTTTTGGAGTTAAGCTTTGAGCCCAAGAGTGTTTTGGCCTGTCTGCAACCAGAAACCAGGTCCCACTCATTCTGATGTTCCTCAGTCAGTCAATTGTTAATTACTTCAGTGACTAACCTGCTGGAAATACCTACCACTGGCTCGGGTCCAGTAAAATTTCTTCCTGCTGCTAGCTTGGCTAGCCTATCCTATATCTCATTGCCCTTGATACCACTGTGTCCAGGGATCCATAGCAGAGTGACTCGGTTTTCGGTCGCTAACGTATTTAGTGCTTCAAAGCATTCCAGTACTAATAGCGACGTAGTCGTTCCATTCAAGGCCAGTATAGCAGCCCTGCTGCCTGAGCAGATACGGATGTTCCTTTCATGGCCGTACTTCCTTGCCTTATAGGCACACTCGAGTATGGCCATAATCTCAGATTGTAGAACTGTGGCGTAGGACCTCATCTAAATTGTGAAGCCCATTCCATTCCTTCTACGATATACGCCGGCTCCTGCCTTCTCCTCGTTCCTGGAGCCATCTCTAAACCAGTTGTCTCCATCACAGAGCAGGTATGCGTCGCCGTTAACCCATTCCTCCTTCGCGGATAGGCTAACTTGATACTTCTTGTCAAAGAGGTGGCGAGTGACCATTTTGTCCCTGGGCATGTTCAGGGTCGGCCTTATCGAAATGTCGACCGGGATCTTCACTGCTGTCGAGATCCTTCTGTCATTTACCAAATTTAGCCTCCAGGCCGCCTTCGCAGCCACGGCCTTGATGGTAAGATGGAGCGGCTCTAAACCTATTAGTGCCCCCAGTGCCATCGTGGGTGTCGACTTCGAAGCTCCAGTGACGCCTCTCAAAATCAGTCCCCTGATCCTTTCCAGTCGAGACTTCACAGTGGACAGCTCGAACCTGCTCCACTAGACTACCGCCGCATAGGTTAATCTGGGTCGCAAGATCGCTGTGTAAATCCACATAAGTGTCTCCGGTTTCAGGCCCCAGCTTTTCCCTATGGCTCTCATACAGAGCCATAGGGTCGCTACTAGCTTCTTGCACTTGTTTTCCAGGTGCTCATTCCATGACAGCTTCTTATCCAGAATTACTCCTAGATATTTGGCTCATTCTTTGATTTCCAGCTGTTTTCCTCCAAGTTTCAATGTACTCGTAGTTCCCCACTTGTACCTTCTGGTGAAAACAACCGCATCTGTCTTACTCGGATTAACCGATAATACAGTTTTCTTGCACCATGAGTCTACTATCATCAGTGCTTGCTGCATTACTCCGAAGAGCACATCCAGATGCTGACCGCGCACGATAACTAATATATCGTCCGCATAGCCTATGACGTGAAAATCCTCACTCGAGAGTAGATGAAGCAATTCATCCACTACCAGGCACCACAGCAAGGGCGACAAAACTCCCCCCTGCGGACATCCCGAGTCAATGGTTCCACTTAGAGTGACATCACCCTTAGTCGTGGTTAGATTACTGTTAGCCAACATGTGGCACGTCCATCCCACGACTGCCGTAGGCACACCATGTGCACCCATGGTCGCCCTGATCACCTCTCCAGAGGTGTTATTGAAGGCTCCTTCGATGTCCATAATGGTTCCAATCGCAAGGCCTTTCTCCTTCAGTTGACCTTCAATTAGGTTCACTGCTCCGATTAGGGCCGTCTCCGTCGAGTGACCAGCCCTATAGGCGTGTAGCTCCTTATGGAGCGGTCTGCTTGACAAGACCTTATCGCGGATATATCTATCCACAAGTCTTTCCACTGTTTTTAATAGGAAAGAAGTTAGGCTGATGGGCCGGAAATCCTTGGGTGAAGTATAACCGATCCGACCTGCCTTCGGACTGAAGACTACTCTCGTACCCCTCCAAGCCGTCGGGACATATCCCAACGTCAAACTAGCCCTAGCAAGTCTCACAAGAGGCCCTATGATGAACTTTCCAGCCCTCTATAAGAGGGCTGGATATATGCCATCCGGGCCAGGAGACTTGTAAAGACTGAAGGATTTCAGGGCCCACCTGACCTTGGCAGGGGTGACGATCTCGTTGGCCAGCCGTCGTTTGGGGCCCAGTTGGGCCACAGGTGACTTTGCCTGCCTCTGAGTCGCCCCCCCCCCTTCTCCAGCCCTTGAAAAGCCTGGAAGATGTGCCCTGATCAGATGGGCCAAGGTATCCCCGTCCGACGCTGAGTATTCCCCTCCGGGCAATTTCAGAGTGCCGAGAATAGCGTCTGGATTTCGAGAAAGCATCCTGTCCAGTCTAGCCGCCTCAGCTCCCTTCTCGATGTCTGTGAAAAAGTTGGTTCAGCTCTCCTGCTTTGCCTTATTTATTGCACCTCTGTATTCGTCCCTCATCGTTGTGAATGACGTCCATAGTTCCTTCGTTTTGCCAGTACTGGCACGTCTGAACCTCTCTCTGGTTACCCTGCGAAGCTCTTCGAGTTTCTTATTCCACCAGTGTGTCTCCCCAGCCTTTCGGACTCTTTTAGGTCGACAATTACTTTCATAAGGAGCTTTGATGGGTTCCGTAAAAGTTTTGGCTGCCATCTCCAGGGTGTCCACGTCTCGAATTGACCTAGGAACCTCTGAAAGTGCACATCTTAGTTCCGTGGAAAACTGATCCCAGTCCGTTTCTCTTGGATTTCTGACCCATTTGGGGCCAGCGGGTACAACGGATTCCAACACGAACTCTATTTGATAGTGATCTGAGCGAGAGGGTTCGTCTGAAACCCTCCACTTCTTGATACAGTCCCTAAAACTACTGGTGCAGAGAGTGATGTCAATGACTTCTTCCCTGACCGAATTACGGAACGTCGGGGTGTTCCCCGTATTAAGAATATCCAAGTCAGTAGTGATTAGGTATTCCAGTAGGTCATTACCTCTTGAGTTGACGTCCGTGCTACCCCACAAAGTATGGTGGGAATTAGCATCGCACCCCGACAGAAGAGGAATGCTTCTTACCTTGAAATATTCCACCAGTGTACATACCTCCACTGGTGGATTAGTATCGCTGTCATAAGGAAAATAAGCTGATCCTAGAACCAGCCTCCCTATCCCTTTGAGATTCAAGGCTATCACCATCAGGTCTTTCGAACATAGTTCAAGCAGCGGGAAAGCGCTAACTCCCTTCGTCTGTATACATGCCCTTGGTTTGGCCGCCTTGGGGTCCCTGTAATAAAAAATACCAGCCCCCCCTAATCCCCTAATGGTATCTCGAACTAACCATGGTTCTTGGATTAGCGAGATACCTGTATGCCTCGCAGCCATGCCCCTCTGCAAAACTGCAGAGGCGCCTTTGCTGTGATGCAAGTTAATGTGGGTAATGATTAGACCCGGAGCAGTCATTTAGGTCTGCTCCCGATCCTCCTGCGCCTCAACAGGCTCCTCCTGTCCCTGGCCGGCAACCCTAAAGTTGACCTGTCCAAAGTTATAGACGGGCCTGTTGTTGAGGGCCGAAAGGGCCCTCGTTTGGGACTCAGGAATATACATGACTAGGAGATGCCTAGTGCCTCCTAATGTGTCTCCTTCCTGAGGCTTTTCGTGCCTGACAATTCGCCAGGACGCAGTCTTCAGTGAGGGGATGAATCCCTTTAACCGACGGAGCACCTCAGACAGGTCTTCCGGTTAGCCCGGGAACCACACCGTAGCACTCACCATCTTTTGGAGCAACTCAACTCCACCTACCTTAGGGGACGCACCTTCCCACGACTCCGTCTCGACCACCGCTTGAAGTAGCCAAGCAGTAGCCGCTGGGTCGGCTGCCACAAATACAAAGACCCCTCATCTGCAGAAGGAGGTCACAAATTTTGGCCATTGGTCTGGGGACACTTTTCCAAGCGCCCTCTAGGTAGCCTCCCTGAAGATCTCAAACTGCTCCACCGTGAGCAATGAGTCCGGGTAGTTGGTGTCAGCCACCACCACCGTCAGGGGGTTGGTCCTCTGAGCGGCCGTCAGTCCAGCTTCCGACGACTCCCTGTTCGTCGGCTGCTGTGCCAACTTGTGCCTCTTCACAGGCCCAGCCACCCCCGGTGGGGTGCCCTCCAAGCCTCTCTCTTATTAGAGGGCCGATTGGCCTCTCCCAGTACCATGACCTCGTTCAGTGGGACCGTCGATCCCTCAGCTCCCAAGGGAGCTGTGGGCACAGTCATCAACTGAACTTGGCTTGCCGGAGAGACAGATAGAGGGGTAAGGGTTAAATGGGGCCCGTAAAGGCCCAACCCCTCACCTCCCTCCGCCACCTCCCTTCTTCCTCCTTTCTCATTTTTTGTGTTTTGAGTATCCATATTGATCCCACGAGAAGCTAGGGAAATAAAGGTCCGCCACTGCAGAGCCCCGCATGCAGGGCTAAGACTGTAATTACTCGGGGAGGTAGTCCTGTGTCCCCGAGAGGCCGTTAAGAAACCTTCGTAACCCCTAGGTGCCAAGGTGCCATGAGCATGATCGCTGTACACCCACGGCCTAGGGGGGTGGTCACATTGAGTGAACCACTCAATGTGCAAATATCCGCTTGCAAACCACCATAACAAAAACGGAGTGCTGTTTCTTAGTCGCTATGTGGGCCGCAGGTCATTCCTGTCCCGATTACAAAACTGTAAGTCGGTCCGGGAGGGGCCTCGACCCAGGGATCCAGAAGGCCCGTGTAAGCTAGGCTCTTTCACCCTTCTATCATACCGTAATCACACATGCCAGGAGAGCCCGTTTATAGGGATCCTTTTTCCTCTCACCCAGGAGAGCCCGTTTATAGCGATCCTTTCATTCATATCCATACGCATGCAGGCCGAGGTCCTTTTGACCCCTATGTTCCATATGCTTAAGCCTCCCCACCAACTACAAGGTGTTACAGCCCCCAGGGGAAGAAATTCCTCTAAAAACAACATAATTATTTCGTCCTCGAGAGATTCTGCACATCAAGTGTAGAAGCTGCCTAGTTTGAATTTGTTTTGGTCGGTTTGATTTTTTTTTTAAATTACAATAATCTTTTTTTTTACAGAATTTATTCCTATGTGGGACCTTTATGGACATGGTTCATCCATGCCAAATCCTAACCCGGAAAGTACTCATCATCATGGAGCAAGAGGTGAAATTTTTACATTTCTAAATTTTATAACAAAATTTAAAATTTGATAAAAAATTCGAAATTTTATGAAAATTTTGAAGTTTTATGATAATTTTGAAATCTTCTGAAAATTCTCAAGTTTTATGCAAGTTTTATAAAATGTTAATTTTTTTTTAAAGATTTCGAGAATTTTACAATTTTTGTAAATTCGGGAAAAAATTGTGAACTTGATGAAAATTAGAAATTACCAAAAATATCCTTTGAAAAATGTTCGGAATTCATATTAAAATAAAAATGAAGTTCCCAAAATTTCTCTATGCCGCATACGATATTTCGGATTAGAGATGCATGATTTTGAAACTTTATTTTCATTTTAATACTTTTTTAGGAAATATTAAATTTTTTGTTGGAAATTTCTTTAATTTTTTAAAATGTTACAAATTAATTTTTTTGTTAATTTCACAAACTTTAAAAGTTTATAGCTTTCGTACTACTTTCAAACCTTTTCAAATTTTCTGATTAATTTAAAAAAAGTTTGATAAATGGTATCAGACTTGTCACGCAAATTGCTAAAATGCACATCGAGTGTAGAACCTGCCTAGTTTGAAATCGATTTGGTCGGTTTGATTTTTTTCAAATTACAATAATCTTTTTTTTTTACAGAATTAGAACCTATGTGGCCCACCTATGGACAAGGTTATTACATACCAACTCAGAACCCGGAAAGTACTCATACACATGGAGCAGGAGGTGAAATTTTATTAAAATTTTGAAGTTTTATGAACATTTTGACATTTTATAAAATGTTTATTTTTTTTAAAGATTTGGAAAATTTTTCAATCTTTGTAAGTTCCAAAAAAATTGTAAACTTTATGAAAATTAGAAATTACTAAAAATATCCTTTGAAAAATTTCTGAAATTCATATTGAAATAAAAATAAAGTTTCTAACATTTCTCTAAGCCACATACGATATTTTTTATTAGAGATGCATGATTTTGAAACTTTATTTTTATTTTAATATTTTTCTAGAATTTTTTTGTTAGTGAATTGCCTAATTTCGAAAAAATTTCCAAATTTTTTAAATTTGATAAAATTTGAAAAAATTTGAAAGGTTCTGAAATTTTTTAAATTCTTAAAGTTTTGGAATTTTCCAAATATTTTCAAAAGATTTTCAGAATTTTGAAAACTTTACATTTTTTTATTATAAATTGAAAACATATTCCGAAATTTATTGTGAATTTACAAAAAATTGAAATTAAATTTAGGATATTTTCAAAAATGTATGGTCAATTTCTTATTCAGCAGGATATTATTTTTTTCTTGTTGAAATTTCTTCAATTTTCTAAAATGTTACAAAATTAATTTTTTTTTTTGAATTTCACAAACTTTAAAAGTTTATGGCTACTTTGCTACTTTCGAACCATTTCGAATTTTCCGATTAATTTAAAAAAAAGTGTGATAAATGCTATCAGAATCTGGAAATAAATCTCAAATATCTTAATTGGGTTGAAAGTTATAGAAGTTTGAAGAAAAATTTAAGGTTTTCTGCAAAATGAAGCACAAAACTGAAATCCGTATAACTTCGTAGAAAATTTTGTCTCTGCTGCACATCAAGTATAGAACCTGCCTAGTTTGAAATCGATTTGATCGTTTTTACTTTGTTTTAAATTACAATAATCTTTTTTTTTCCAGAATTAAAACCTATCTGGGGCCTTTATGGACAAGGTTCATACCTGCCAAATCCTAACCCGGAAAGTACTCATCCACATATAAAAGGAGGTGAAATTTTGCAATTTTTAAATTTTATAACAAAATTTGAAATTTGATAAAAATTTCGAAATTTTATAAAATGTTAATTTTTTTTAAAGATTTGGAGAATTTTTCAATTTTTGTAAATTCCGAATAAAATTTTAAACTTTATGAATATTAGAAATTACTAAAAATATCCTTTGAAAAATGTATCGAATTCATAAAAAAATAAAGGCTGTGACTAGTCATCCCGAAAGAATGAGGGAGTTGGAAAAGGGGACGGACTAGTCGTCCCGGAAATTCGGGACGACTAGCCAAGCTCATGGAAAATATCTGACTACTCATCCCGAATTTCGGGACGACGAGACACTTCGTAAAATAAAAATTAAGTTTCTGAAATTTCTTCATGCCGCATACGATATTTTTGATTAGAGATGGATGATTTTGAAACTTTATTTTAATACTTTTTCAGAAAATTTTGTTTGTAAATTGCTTAGTTTCGAAAATTTTCTAAATTTTAAAAAATTTTGAAGGTTCTAAAATTTTTTCAATTCTTAAAGTTATGGAATTTTCCAAGTTTCAAACATTTTCCACAAATTTTCAGAATTTTGGAAATTCTACATTTATTTTAATATATAAATTAAGGACAGATTTGGAGATTTATTGTGAATTCACAAAAAATTGAAATTGAAAATATTTTGAGAATTTTCCACATTTTAAAAATGTAGGAGTTTTGAAAACTTTATTTCATTTTTATATAAATTTAGGATATTTTCAAAAATGTATAGTCAATTTTTCATGCAGAAAAAAATTAATTTTTTGTTGTTGAAATTTCTTACATTTTCTAAAATGTTAGGTTAAATTTCACGAACTTCAAAAGTTTATAACTATTTTGCTACTTTTAAACCTTTTTAAAGTTTTCGATTAATTTAAAAAAAGTTTGATAAATGCCAGCAGAATCTGGAAATAAATCTCAAATATCCTAATTGAGTTTGAAAGTAATAAAGGTTTAAAAAAATTAAGGTTTTCTGCCAAGTAAAGCACAAAAGAACAACATAATTATTTCGTCCCCGAGAGACTCTGCACATCAAGTGTAGAACCTGCCTAGGTTGAAATTGGTTTGGTCGGTTTGATTTTTTTGGTAAATTAAAATAATTTTTTTTTTCACAGAATTGAATACTATGTGGGTTCCTCACGCAGAAGGTTCATCTCTGCCATTTTATATTGATCGCACTCCTCGTCCACCTCGTTCCAGTGGAGGTGCAGGACGTAGTGGAGTAGGTAGAAGAGGTATAGGAGGTGGTGGAGGTGGAGAAGAAGATGATGAAGAAAGAAGGAGAAGACCTAGTGGTCAATTGGCTAGACCAGTAATACAAATGCATTATTTGACCGCGACAATTGACGTGCCTATAACAAAGCCGAAAACCAGTGCGTACGAGGCGAAGAGTTGTGATCTTGTAAATGACGGTAGTCCTGATAAGCCTATAAATTATATACCAGATTTTCATTATGGACAAAAAAACAATTATTATTCCAAGGCTGTTTATGGATGGTACAAAAAAGTTCTCCTAAAATGCGTGATATTTGTAGGAGTAGATAAAGTGGATCAACGTATTCGACGAGTTTTGGGAGCTAGGCTTCCCCCTATTTCGACAGATTTTTGGAAACCAAGTAAATGAATATGCAATAAGTTTTTGGTGTACTTGGAACCCAAAGCAAGAATTTTGGGAGCTGAGTTTGCACCCACTCTCTTGAAATGAAGCAGTGAAATCTCACTGATTGCCAGTAAAATCTCACTGGTTGAAGCAGCCCGAAGTGTGTCACTTACAATCAATGAGATTCACTGGTTACTCAGTATCAGTAGTCATTTCGTCGTACGCGTTGTTGTCCATCAGCTGGTTAGATATGACACACACTAAACTTTACAAAAATATCTTTCAAAAACAGCACTCTACTTTTTCAACAATACGGGCCGATGGCACCAACTCTGCCTGTGATGTTAATCCTCGATTACCCTAATTTAATTTGTACTTTGCGTTCCACCATCAGTCATCAGGTTAACGGACTTATTCGGCGATTAGCGCTGGTTAGCGTAACGGAACCTCAAAATCGAACTTTGCACTTGAGCATTTGGAGCATATTCAGAGTGTAAATTCTGTTCCTATAACCTCACTTTTCTGACCTACTGTTTCTTTCACATCTTTGGAAGAGATAATGTGTTTTTCAAAACAATGTATGCAAAATATATCATTTAACGAAATAAGAATTCAGTAGAATGAACCGGGTGTACACTCAACTAATTGAGGATTAAAATTTGATGAGAGAACCCAGTGGAACGCAGTGTAAGTTAACGCCAGTTAATTCATTGATTAAAAAATAATCAGGATTAGTTAATCGCCCTTTCAAACGGTGTTGGTGAAATCGGTCCTAAATGAGGGTTGCGCTGGAATATAATATATTGCGCCTAACTGTGGGAAGGCCCGTCATTGCGTCAACTTGTCGTGTCGCTCAAAGTAAAACTTAAGCAGCCCAGGGCCTCCCTACATTCAAGCGAAATACATTATATACCCTGCTTATTGCAGCCAGGCCCCGAATATTTCTAATACAAACACTACTGAAGAATAAAGTTTATTTTCACTTGAGGTTCACGCAGTCAATGTCGGAAAATCACTTGTTCACCATTGATGATTCAAAATACTGATTCGGCCAGTGATAATTTCACTGGTTCAGTTAAGGAGAGTACTGTAAAAGATCTAGTAGTTCGTAATTGGAAAATTGTTAAAAGCTTTGTAAGACTGATTTTTAATATTTTAAAAATCGCAAACATTTATTTAATTTTTTAAGGCAATGCAAGGAGTTTCAATCCTGACAAAACAACATGGTTTATGCACTACGAGCGCATGCAGTTTACGGTCTTGCAACATCCTGCAGATGAAGTTCCTACCGCAGTATCCCTTAAAGAAGGTGATAAGGGTGTTCCAAATGACGATGATCTTTATGATGGAACTATTAAAGGCGTCAGTGCTTACTTTGCTGGCGTAAAGTTTGTGATATTTTTTAAAGATGATACGCCTCACTCAGCTATGCTTATGACAGATGAGTGGCCAGGAATCCAAGCTGAAATGGAAAGACGTAAATTAGAGAGGCTGGCTCAGTACCGGGCCCAAGTGACGACGACGCGACGCGTCCGCGGCCGGCATTGAATCCGATCGAGCGCGGCTATTACTCGGATAGGGACTAAATCATAGACTGTTTGTGATGTACGCCAGTCCTGTCAAATGAACTGGTGGATATTCACTATCTGAACTTTTAGTTGATTTCTCGTCGCTAAACAGGCCTGATGTATACTTGATGATATCGAATCTATACAGTCAAATTCGATTGTAGGGAAACCGGCTGTACTCGGGAAGGTTTTCTGCAGTTTTCCTCCCCCCCGATCAAATCTCCACGCAAATGCGAGTACTTCTAATAAATTCGGATGGAGCCGCGCATTATGTATATAATAATAATTACATAATAATAATCTAAACTACGTAATATTTCTGTATTACAAATTCTTGAATGAAATTATAAATAATCAAACATTACAAAACCTTTCGTTTATTTACAAAGGCTCAAAGGCTGAAGGTCAAACATGTTTTCTTCTTCATTTTATTTATTCTTTTACTCACAATATATTAAAAAGATCTTTTAAAGATGGGGAACCAAATTATCATTCATATTGATTTTAATTATGTTATGGTTTTTTGACCAGAGAAATGAAGTAAACAATATGATGTTAATGTTTTCTGTCTACATGGTCTAAAATTAGTTTTTTTTTTTTTGAATATTGAATGTTAACTTAATAATTTGTGAAAAAAATCTCTGTAGCTACGGTGGGATCCGAGCCCAGGTCTTTTAGATTTCTGGTCTGAAGTTCTTACCCACTAAGCTACGGAGAGACGAGAATATTTTCTTCACAACACTGTAAAAAATTTACGCATAAAACTTCCACTAAATGTATTGGAAGTTTATTTCCGAAATGTCGGGTAACGCTACAATACATAATGTTGTAGTTTTCAAATTCAACGGATCATGCAGCGATACATGGGTCGGATGAGGCGCATGCGCACAATTTTCGACTTATAAACGCTACAATACAAGTATTGGAATTCTCGACGGTGACTGCACGATTTACGACGCTTACAATACATGTATTGCAATTTCGGTATTCCAATACCGTGTTTGAAATTTTGCCTTACGCTTGTATTGTAGAAGTGTTGGAGAATTCCAAACATTTTTAACAGTGTAGAATTAATAATTTTCTACCAATCTATAGTGGCTCACTTTTCGTTGAACGAATCTGAAAAATTTCACTAGTACTTAGTTAAATTTTACCCATTTTGAATGTAGAGAGCAAAAGGGCTTAAAAACCTTAGTTTTTTGGCTTTGTGCCTGATTAAAAAAATCGATTTTTTTCAAAATCTCTTTATCAATTTCCTGCACAAAATAAAAGTTTGAACTCTCGTGACATTTTCTCGTACGTTGAATGAATATTTATTCACAGCCTTATGAACAATATATAATTACTATTATTACTTATATATGTTACTGAAACTTATTTATAAATATATCATAAAATTTGTATAAACAAGCACAACTTTGTCATGGAAAATAAGAAAAATGTAATCTGTCTTAACATTTTTCTGCAGGACAACATGATGTCCACCTGAAACATCTCTGCTTGACCATGTCAGCGATTTAGCTTGGCGATCTTCTTCCAAATAGTCGGGGCTCAAAAACCATGACTTTGTAATTTTATAAAAATTCTGAAATGTTTTAGGGTAAGGAAAAACATGCTAAAAAAGTATTATCCAAGAGATTAGAAAAAGGTGCCAACGATTTTGAATTTTATACCATTTTTGAAATCTAATACAAATTTTACATTTTAAAATTTAAAAAAAAAAGTAATTTCCGAAACTTCATTTTTATTTTAATATGCATTTAGAAAAATTTTTGAAATATATAAAATCTTATAAAAAATTTGAAATTTTGAGAATTTTCCAAACTTTCTAAATTTAAAAAATCAAGGAGCTTTGGAAACCTAATTTTTACTTGAGGCTGTGTCCAGTACAGCCTCTGGTCACTACACTGTTAAAAATGTTTGGAATTCTCCAACACTTCTACAATGCAAGCGTAAGGCAAAATTGCAAACACGGTATTGGAATGCCGAAATTGCAATACATGTATTGTAAGCGTCGTAAATCGTGAAGTCACCGTCGAGAATTCCAATACATGTATTGTAGCGTTTATAAGTCGAAAATTGTGCGCATGCGCCTCATCGGACCCATGTATCGCTGCATGATCCGTTGCATTTGAAAACTACAACATTATGTATTGTAGCGTTACCCTACATTTCGGAAATAAACTTCCAATACATTTAGTGGAAGTTTTATGCGGAAATTTTTAACAGTGTAGATAGCCAAACTTGAAGTATCATATTCTGATTCTGCTCTGAGACACTTATTTGATTGAAAATTTAACCATGAAACCCCCACAGATTCCAAGTGACAAACAGAAGGGTTATGTATTAGATTGTCCATCAACGGGTCGAGCAAAATCTCATCCTTTTCCTATGGATGGGCAAATGTTGCTAAAAGTTGAAAATGAATACCAATCTAAACTTGAAAATATTCTTTTAAATTTTTCACTGTTAGTTCTTTATGAAACACAATTTTATTAAAAATCATGAGAAAACTGATTAGAAATTCATAGATAATGATTCTAATCATTATTTATGTATTTTTATTTGTTATTTCTTAGTTTCTCACAATCTGATTTAATATTAAGGTTAATTTAAAAATTAATATAAGTATTATCATTGTTATTATCGTCCTTCATTTTCGAAGCATTGAGTGACCAGAGGCTGGTCCAGTAGTCCCGAAAAATATAGAAGTTGGAAAAAGGGATGAATTAGTCAAGTATCTCAAAAGTGTTTTACTACACGTCCCGAATTTCTGAAAATCATAGAAATTTATGGTCAATTTCTAAATAACCAAGAATTTTTACATTTCTTGAAATTTTATAACAAATTTTGAAGTATGAACTATTTTAATGAACTCGCTCATGGTTGAGGCGAAAGGAATATTTATTTGAATCCGTGATATATTTTTTGTTTTGTTTTAAATATTCAATAATTTAATGTGAGTGAATAAGTTTTTGGGCCTGGGGTGCTATTCTCGAGACCACTCTAATATTTTTAGCATGCTAAAAT
>CAKNYM010025029.1:0-15304 GCA_932195095.1 Andricus curvator
ACGGAAAAATTCGGTATTAGACACACGAAAACACCAAAATATTACCCACAAGCTAACCCGACAGAACGATACAATAGAACGATAAAACAGATAATTAAAACATACATAGACAATGATCACTCTACCTGGGACGAGCACATAGACGATTTACAGTTCGCTATAAATACTAGCAAAAACTCGTCGACACAATTTACCCCCGCATTTTTAAATCTAGGTCGCGAACTAGAACCCATTCAGTCGCTCAGAAAAAATATAGAAAACGATAGCGAAATCGAGTTCCAAAGCGTGGACAAATGGACAGATAGACTAAGAAGCTTACAAATCATAAAAGAAGAAGTCCAGAAAAATTTAGATAAGGCGGACGCAAGACAGGCTAGTAATTATAACTTAAGAAGAAGACCTTTAGAATATAAAATAGGCGACAGGGTACTAAAGGTAGTAACAAAACTATCAAATAAGGCAGACAAAAAAGCAGGTAAGCTCTACGATAAATACGAAGGTCCTTTTATAGTCAAAAAGAAAATTTCCCCAACGATTTACGAATTAAAAAACCTAAAGGGAAAAAGCATTGGAGAATGGAATATAAATGATTTTAAATTAGAAAATTTCAATACAGAAAATGGCACATAGGTGTGGATAATATTAATGAGTTTAAGTCAGAATATTGAGAATTGAACAAAAACAAAAATGGCATTGGATCAATAGCATGAACGACACAAATGAACTCAAAAAACTATAAACAACACTCTGAACACAACTACTGCAAAACGACTCTAACAAACAATTTGAAAGATAACAGCATTTCTACTCCTAATACAAGACAGAAGTAACAGTTTTCTGTGAGAAGAAAGAAAAAGACGATAATATAATAAGAAATACAAAAAGAAATAAAAACCTTAGAAAGGCAGTATAAACAGTGGAACGCAGAATTGAAAATTCTATAACAGGAAACAAATTGACTCTGACTTTTTGTTATTAAACTAAATTACATAGTTTTAATGGGATTTACAATTTTACTAATTAATAACTAAATAAAACAACAACAATTGAACTCAAATAAAAACAGACTCAAAGGACAATCGTCTCTAAAGACAAACAAAAAACAGGCTCAAAGGACAATCGACTCCAAAATCAAGAAATCTCCACGACAATCGACTACACGGACGGATTTTTCGTTTTTCTTTTAATATTTGTTTCAGAAAGAAGATAACCATGGAAGAGGATCAGAAGCAAAAAAACAACGAGAGAAGAGGAAACTAAAGCACAAAACTAGGGAAAATTGTAAAGAACTACAATATCAGTTTCGCGAAAGTTGATACTCAAAGTTATTTACATACGATGTAACCTTTTTGACAACGAAAAACAATTTAAATTGAGAAAAACTTTACAACCCCAGACTCCAACAGACAAATTTACTCATACTAATGAAACCAAAACATGATGATTGACTAGATTTGAAATTATTAAAGGTAAAGTAATGTTAAAGTAATGGTAAAGTAATATGGCATTACAACTAATAGAAGAAACAAAATAAATATGTAAACTGTTGCAATTATAATAAGACGTTAAAATTTACGTTAAATGGTTATGCTGTAATTGCAACAAGTTTCTTTTTCAGCGTTAAAAAATGAAAAAATAATGTGGCTGTCATTGAAGTCGGGCCCCTGCATGTTGGCAACTCGCTTGAAGCCGCCGTTAGCAGACTGCCAACATGCAGGGGCTTGACTTCAATGACAGCCACTTTGTTTTTTTTATTTTTTAACGCTGAAAAAGCAACTTTTTGCAATTACGGCATGACTTTTTAACGTAAATTTTAACGTATTATCATAATTGCAACAGTTTACATATTTATTTTGTTTCTTTTATTAATTATAATGCCATATTACTTTACCATTACTTTGACATTACTTTACCATTACGCTGCAGCGTAATGCTTGCGTTTGGCCGGTCCGCCAGGGTGGGCCTTGTCTCTTTGTTCATTAGTACCTTTTTTTAGGCTTCGGTAGCAGGGGTAGCAGAAATGCATACCCTGGGCAACTCTGGCTACATAGTCAAGGTGATGCATCTCCTGAGAACGTGTTCAGTGACAGGTGGTGAGTGGATTTTACGGAATTTGTGTGGAATTTGTGAGTGGAGTGTGAGGGTGGAAGCCTAGGAGGGGAGTAGAGTTGTGTGGGGTGAATTGGGGAGATAAAAAGTAATTGAGAAAGTGAGGTTAGGTTGGCAAGGAGTCGGGGGAGTTTGTGGTCGTGAGTCTTGGGCCTTCGAGGGGTCAAGGGTGGTTCTCGCAGAGCTAGGGGATGTTAAGGGAGAGAGAGGGGTGTCTGCAGGGGCTGTGAGGAATAGAAAAAAAAGGAAAATAATGGGAAAATTTGGCGGCGATTCTTCAGAGACTTCTGTCGGCTGCGGAGGGTACTGCATGGAGCGGTACCAGTTACCGGCGGCAGAGCGGGAGGTGAGCAGTGACAGTGCTGCTAGTGAAATTGACGGGGAGGAAATTTTCCACGTTCCACGACGGCCAACAGCGCGTGGTCCGGTGTCGAGCGGCGCGTCGGGGAGAGGGAGAAATCGGAACTGTGGGAACGGAAGCGAGAAGGTAAGGGTGAGAGCGTCTAGCGCAAGTGACGGGGAGCATCTCTTTAAGAGGAAGACAGCTAAGAGAGTCCGGAGAAAAGCGTTTTAGAGAGTCCTTTTAAAAAAAGCGTGAGAACACGTAGGTCACCCCCCCCCCCCCGAATTTAGAGAAACTCAGAGAGGGAGGCTCTCGGGATGCTGGTAGGCGAGATCAGGGGGCTGAGGGAGAACGTGCGGGGGACTAAGGAGCAGATGGAACGCATGAGGGAGGACTTGAGAATCAGATATGAGAGATGAGAAAAGGAGGTGAAAGAGCTGAGGGAGATATTACAAGGGTTAGAGAGGGAAAGGAAAGAGAAAGAAGTTAAAATAAAGCAGATGGAATAGGAGATTAGGGTGTGGAAGGAAAGGACGGAAAAAAGACTTGAGAAGGTGGAGGGCGGGACCGAAATGGAATTAGGAGACGGGGGTGGGGGGAGTGAGATTAAAGGTATTTGGGAGAGGGTAGAGAATATGATAGAAGAGAAAGTAGGAGAGCGTAGGAATGAAAAGGAGGAGAGGGCGGATAGGGAAAGGATAAGGGCAATGGAGTCGAGAATGGACAGAAAAGAAAAGGCAGACAGGAGAAATAATATCGTGATAAGAGGGTTGAAGCGAAAGAGCGGGGAAGAAAGGGAGGGCGTGGAAGAGCTGCTACAGAGCATAGGGTGTGTTAAAGGCATGGTAGGGAGAATTAAGTTGAAGGGGAGAAAGGAGAAGGAAGTGGCGGTTCTGGAGTTGAAGAGATGGGAAGAAAAGTTGGGGGTAATGCGAAATAAGAATAGGATAAAGGATGAGGCAATTTTCATCGATCACGATTTGACGAGAAGGGAAAGGGATGTGCAGAGAATGATGTACGACAGGGCTAGGAGAGAGAGGAGAGAAGGGAGATCGGGCGAAGGTAGGATATCGGAAAATAAGAGTAGACGAGAAGATGTGGGTGTGGGACGAGGAGAAAGAGGTGTTGAAGGAAGTGCAGAGGGATTTGTTTCATAGGAAGTAGGGGGTGGGGGTGATGCAGGGTAAAAGAGTAGTGAAGGTGCTGTACTGGAACGTAGCAGGGTTAAAAAAGAAGGATGATGAGTTCTGGAGGTATATCCATGAATTTGATGTTGTGGGACTGGTAGAGACATGGGTAGCAAGAAAGGAATGGGATAGAATAGAGCCAAAGCTGCCAAGGGGGTATAGGTGGAGACTCCACGAGGCAGTCAGAGTGAAGAAGAAAGGAAGGGCCAGTGGGGGAATTATAACGGGGGTTAGAGATGGATTAGAGGAAAAAGTTCATGGAGAGGAAGAGGGGGAGGGAGCGCAAATGAGGGAAGTAAAGATAGGAGGGGTAACGTGTAAGTTTCTGACAGTATACAATAAGGATGTGATGGAAAGAATTAAAGAAAGGGTGGAAGACTTGCTAGGCGAAAGAGAGGAGGGTATGGTGGTACTGGGTGGGGACTTTAATGCGAGGATGGGGAGGAAAGGGGGACTCTACAGGGAAGGGGAGAGCTTCGAAAGGAAATCAAAGGATAAGATAATGAATAAGGAGGGAGAGATTCTAAGGGACTGGATGGGGGCTAGAGGCTGGGCGGTGGCGAATGTTATGGCAACTGGGGACGAAGAGGGAGAATACACATATGTAAGTAAGGTAGGGCTATTGGTGATAGACTATGTGGTCATGAATATGCAAGTATGGGAGGAGACGGACAAATTCTCAGTAGAGGGGAGGGTGGAATCAGATGAGCAGCCATTAAGACTGTGGATAAGAGGGGAGGGTGGCGTAAGGCAAGGTGGGGAAGAAGTATCGATAGGGGAGAGGGTGACCTGGACGAGGGAGGCGATCGAGAAGTATCAGGAGCAGTTAGGAAAGGTACGCTTTGAAGGGGAGTCGGTGGAAGAGATATCGGAGGATCTGAAAGAGAAGGTGAAAGGGTGCGTGCAAAAGAAGGTATTTAGAAAGAAGAAGAAAGATCTGGAAGAGGAGACAGGAAATTTTAAGACTCAGGGGGACGTCTGGAAGATAATAAATAGAGTGCCTAGAGTGGGGATAAGCGGGATGATAGGAAGTGAGGAGTGGATGAAGTTTTTTAAAGAATCATTTCAGGGCTCAGATTCAAGAAAGAGGGATGCTACGAGTAGAAGAACGGGGTAGGCAGGTATGGAGGAGTTGAATGTCGATGAGATAGAGAAGCAGATAAGAAAGTTAAGAAGGTCAAAGAGAGCACGGCTGGATGGGGTAGTGAACGAAGCATAGCTGTTTAGTACACAAGAGGTTAGGGAGAGGCTGAAGGAGGTAGTGAAGAAAGTATGGAGGGGGAGGGATTCCCAGGAGGGTGAAGAGAAGGATTAATAGTGCCACTGTATAAGAAAGGACATAGGGATAGTGTGGAAAATTATAGAGGGATTACGCTGATGAATACAGCGTATAAAGTATACGCGATGGTGTTGGCGGAGAGGCTGCGGAAGGATGTCGAGGGGAAAGGAATATTGCCGGAGACGCAGGCGAGCTTTAGGGCTGGCAGGAGTACTATCGACAATATCTACGTTCTGCAGCACGTGATGTATAGAGAATTAGCGAAGAATGGGTCGAGAGTGTACGCGTTTTTTGTGGATCTTAAAGGCGCGTTTCCTTCGGTGGATAGGGAGAGGTTGTGGGAGGCGATGGAGGATAGGGAAGTGGAGAGAGGCCTGATCGAGAGGGTAAGGGTGATATATGTAGAGACCAAAGATGAGGTGAGAGGAGGGGAGGGGATTTCGGAGGGATTCTGGATGGATAGGGGGTTAAGGCAAGAGTGTCCGCTCAGCCCAACGCTTTTGCGATTTTAATTGCGGATATGGAAAGTAAGCTGGAGGCCGGGGTGGCAGGAGGAGTCAGGATAGTTGGGGTTAGAATTTGGTCATTGGCGTATGCAGATGACATAGTGTTGCTGGAAAGAAGCGAGGAGGCCTTAAAGGAGATGATGAAGAGGTTGAGAAGATACCTGAATAAGAACAGGTTAGAGCTGAATGCGGCAAAGTCCAAGGTTATGGTGTTCAGAAAAGGACGGGGAAGGGATAAAGGAGGGGAGTAGAAGTGGAAGGGAAATGCGGTGCAGGAGGTGAAAGAGTGTGTGTACCTGGGCTTCTTGTTTCGGAGGAATGGGGGAGTGGATGGTCACATAAAAGAGAGAGTGAGGAGGGCAAATGTGGTAATGAGGTAGGTGTGGGGGTTTGGGAAAGAAGTTATTCGCAGATGATTTTGGAAGGAGACTGAAATTGTTTCACTCACTAGTGATGAGTGTGCTATTGTATGGAGTAGAGGTGTGGGGGTGGAAAGATAGTGAAGAGGTAAATAGGACATAGGAGAGGTATGTAAAGTGGACACTGGGGTTGGCAAGTAACACGCCTAATTATATTGTCAGGAGGAAGAAGGGGAGAATGAGTGTAGGGATTCTAGCGGGGAGTCGGGCGTGTAAATATGTGGAGAAATTTTTGGAAGAGGGGGAAAGTAAGCTGGTTAGGGAGTGTTGGTGGAGAAGGAGAACAGGACAGTGGGTGGGAAGATGGAGGTTGAAAGAGAAAGGTATTTTACAACGAATGGACTGCAGATGGATGAAGTGAGAAGGATGCACGAGGAAGGAAGGAAGGTATATGAGTTCGTTAAGAAAAACGGCATGGAGAGAGAGAAGACAGCAGGGGAAGAGAGAATAAGATAGTCAAGGTTTAACGGGTACTATGTGTGGATTATGCCAAGGGCGAGAGCGCAATATTTATGTGAGAAAGGAGAGAAAGGAAGTTAGGAGCTTATAGCGAGGATGAGATGTGGGTGCATCGAGGGTTTTAATGGGTTCTGGCTCTCTAGGCTGAAGAGAATGTGTGAACTGTGTGGGAAGGGGGATGCAAGAGTGGAGCACTGATTGGAGGAGAACGTAGAGGTGGAAAGGAGTGGGATAAGCATGGAGGTATTGATGCATGTAAGGGGGGACAAAAGGGCAGTAGCATGGGTGACGGGAGTGTTGGGTAAGACGGAGAAGAAGAGAAGGAAGGAGGAAGAGGAATGGAGATGGAAAGATTGTAAATAGGAGAGGAAGTAGATGTAAGTAATCTGTAAATATTGTAAATAGTAGTTAAGTATTAAGTATTATCCGCGGAAGCAGAGTTTGGCAATGCGAGGCAATGCGATCAAGTATCATAGTACGAGGCATAAACGAGTATTGGATACTCGAATCTACATTTCATATTATTTTTCATTCCTTTGTTACAAGAATGTGCATGTCTGTGTCTTTGAATGTCTATTAAGGGATTATCTGGATCGAACCTATAAGTTATAAATCTATCAATAAAGTCTGTGCATTGTCTGTGCGATTAAAATTGACCCTCGAAATATTTTGGAGCATTTTCTAACCACAGAAAACAATGTGCCTTAGGAGATCTTCTAACTTGAAATTCTTTGCGATAATAGGCATCCGCAACACAATGTTCTTTGAGTGGACCACCCTCTCACTGTAAATATAGCATCAATTTTGTCAATTTATAGTCAAAATAGCGAGCACACGTAACAGGTTCATCTCGAATATAACGTGTTTTTGTAGCATCATCTAAGTATAGCGCTTCCTGAAGACTGATTTTTTTCTCGTCGAGTAATTTTGCTAAAAGTTAAATGAGTTCTGGCCATCTTTTCTCAGCTGCCGACACTGTAAAGAAAAAGTTTGTGTTCCCACGTCTCGTATAATTGTGTCTGTTATGAATTCTGTACTTAAAGCTTGAGCTGCTGATATTTTTCTAGGTCGCCTGATCTTTCTTGAAAAAACTTGATTGCATGCAAGAATTTGTAACTCTTACTTCTTTTTTAACATATATACAAAAGTCGTTTCGTCTTACAAGATCTTCTATCTCTATTTCAAACTTGAGATATTGCACGCACAGTATATGTTGCGTCCGATTTTACAGGATTCCCTGCATAAATCTCAGGGAAGCTTAATTTTTCCACATGATGTACACAAATTCAAGCAGCTGGTTTTCCATCTTGGCCTGGAGCCATTGATTTTCTTACCATGCTTACTGATTCAGCATTTCTATCTATCAATAAAACCTCATTGTCCGAAGAATTTTCTTCACCCAAATATTCGTCATCTATATCGCTGTTCAAAACAGGACCTACTTCATTAATTTCAAAATCTGTATATATTTTTGGATTTTCACTGTCATTAGGATCTACTACAAATGGAAGCTCGAACGAGTAGTGCATTCTGTATCTTTTCTTATAAACATCTTTTCCCTTCATATCATACAATAAATATAAAGGGGATAATTCTAATTCTTCTAAAGCATCAGAAATAAATGCGGGCCTAACGACTTCTTTCATGTAACTGGTTTTGTGCTCTGAACGCCTTTTTAATTCTATCTGTATTGTATCAATTTCACGAAATTCCCTTGGCAATTCCTTTATCATAGATTCCATTTTAACAGGTATATTTACTATGCTATCTACCAGAGATAAATGTGCATTTGAAGCATACGCCCTTAACGCTCTAATTTGTGAGAAAGGAATGTACGGAAAGATAATCGCAATACTAATTCCTTCAGCTTTTTAACACTATCTGGTACCGGAGGAAATCTTAAGCCATTACTTGGCGCCCAATTCGGTATTTGGCCTTTCCTCACATTCGCAGCACACATTATGCACATTTTCGTTGTCTGGCTACAACTGAGTAATTTTTTCTTCAAAGCACTCATCAGAAAGCTTAGACTTCTTTCTTACTGTTTATGTATTAATTACAGAATGCTTGAAAAATAGACCCTCACATCAATAGTAAATAAACTCTGGCATGCTACGACGAGCAGTAATAAATTTTCGTGTAGCAATACTTTCTATACTTTCGTCACCACGCAAATTTTTCAAATAATTTTCTCTAGGCCTATGTAAGTCGAGCAATCATAACATTCGCTTCGCATGTTTATCCTTCTCTTTTAGTCTAGGTGCCCTGTCAAAAAAAGCTCATTTGGGGAAATAAATGCTACCGGAAATTTGACTTCGGATTCTTGTACTGCTAGCATGTAGAACAAAAGCCTATATGTTTGCGACCACGGCGTCGGAAGCACTTTGTGTGTAAACAATGGTCAAAGATTGCAAAATAGGTTTTTTGTTTATTGCAACTAACTTCTATGTCTGTCAGGAAAAAGGTGTAGTTAAAAATGTAGGTCTTACAAATATCTACAAAATGACGTGTCGTACATTAGGATTTGTTCATGTTTTTACTTGGAAAAAAATAAAAACCGTCTGAAAGTGCCTATTTTTAATATGCAATTATTATTGAAATAATTAATGAACACGTTTCAAACTTTCAAAAAATATGTCCCTTACCACTCTTAAGAAGTGTGCATAACTTAGCCCGAAATAATAATTAGTTTTCATAAAAACTCATTTGTTATTAAAAAATGAACTATTTTTGTGGCAGACGGAATTTCGCAACTTGTTTCTTACTATTTCGATTGGCTGCCTGGACATGTCGGGGAGAGCGTCACCTACTATTTGGAAGGGAAGGGGAGAATTGGCCTGAGGAGCTAGGGATCAATTCTGATGGGAAATTGGAAGTGAAAGGGTTTATTGATCGAGTGTCCACATTGATATTTGTATACGTTGAGGCCAGTCCATGTGAAGGGATGTCTTGGTCGAATGTCCACATCGAGGATTGTCTACACTGAAGACCCGTACATGTGAGAGGACGTCTTGGTTGATGTCTACGTTGAGGTTTGTCTGGGTTGAAGCCCATCCACATTAAGGTTAAAGTCCGTCCACGTTAAGATCTGTCTACACTTGGTAGCACTTGCGAGAGACTCTATCAACGTAGACTTAGACCATCCTGCAGAAGAGCGAACCTTGGGTATTAAATGGGTTCCGGCAAAGGATTCGTTTACTTTCGATTTAAGCTGTAACAAAATTCCTAAATAAATATCCTTGGGTATTAAGCGACCGAAAAAGCGTGACGCTAATCCTCAATCCGAATTAGGCCCTAGAAATCAGGTTTATTTGTGGGAAAGCTAGAGTAGCCCCATTAAAACCCCTATCCGTCCCACGTATGGAGATTCAAGGGGCAGTGATAGGAAGTAGACTTGCTAAAACAATTGAAGAAGAGCATGATTTTAAAGTAAACAAGCGAAAATTTCGGACCGACTCACGCACAGTATTATCCTGGATTAAATCCGACCCGCGAAATTATCAAGTATTCGTCGCACACCGATTAGGAGAAATCGACGAACTAACCAATCCAGATGAGTGGAGATGGGTACCATCAAAACAGAACCCAGCAGACTACGCAACACGGAACAAACAACTGGGAACCTCTAAAGAAAACATGGACAAATGGGTAAAAGGACCTGCTTTGTTGCTCAACAAAAAATCTCAATGGTATAATTTAGAACACCTATCGATCTCAATACACCGGAAGAACGAAAGAAAGAGTTCATAGGATTCGTTGGAAAAATACAAACAATTAATCTGCCAGACATCAATCGCTTCTCAATTTGGATTCGTTTTATGCGCAGTACTGCATGGGTATTACTCGCAGAGGATAAATGGTTAAAAAAGCTGAGGGTAAACCAACTGCAGAGTACATCAATAAAGCTCACGATTTATGGTTGATAAGAGCGCAGCAAGAATGTTTTGCACGCGAAATACAAGCCCTTACAGAAAATCAATCACTACCCAAAGACTTCCGCTTACATCACCTCACACCAATTCTAAGAGATGGAATTTTGAGCGTACAAGGGAGAATATCGGCAGCAATAGCTGTTCCTGATTCGGTCAAATGTCCAATAATTCTAGACGGAAAACACTTATATACGAAATTGCTGATCCAGCATCATCATCGCAAGCTGGGACATGAAACACCCGAGACTGCCGTCAACGAACTGAAACAGAATTATTGGATTATAAAAATCCGGCCCTCTGTTCGAGCCGTGGTTACAAAATGCACGATATGTCGCATCAACCGAGCTGCAGCACAACCACCCAGGATGGCTGATCTACCCGCTGCGAGACTCAGGCACCATCAGCGGCCTTTTACTTTCTGCCGACTCGACTATTTCGGACCAATGCACGTAACAATCGCTCGGCGTCATGAAAAACGATAGGGAGCAGTGTTCACATGCCCCACAACCCGAGCCGTCCACTTAGAATTAGCTGCATCCCTTGACGTCAGCTCAGTCATTCTAGCTTTGAGAAGAATGATAAATCAAAGAGGAAGTCCGACGGAAATATATTCGGACAATGGTACTAATTTTTGTGCTACAAATAAGGAATTAAGACATGCGATGCAGGAAATCGATCGTGATGCGCTGCAGACCGAAGCCGCGAATCGACAACTCGCGTGGCACTTCATACCACTCTCCGCCCCCCATATGGGTGGGAGCTTGGAACGACTGGTAAAAAGTATCAAAATAACATTACAGGCTATCTTCAAAGAACGAGCACCGAAAGAGGAGACCCTGTTGACTTTACTAACCGACGCCGAGCACATAGTTAACAGTCGCCCATTAACAATCGCCGCATAACAGCGAATCATTTTCTAATCGGATCATCATCCGGTGCCCCTATACCAGGGAAATTCTCAGACGCAGACCTCAATTTGAAACGACAATGGAGAATTAGCCAACGACTGGCGGATATGTCTTGGAGTCGAAGGATGAAGGAGTACCTTCCGAACTTAGTGCCGCGAAAGTGCTGGAGCCAGGAAAAACGAGCGTTGACTATCGGAGATGTAGTCTTGATTGCAGACTGTAACCTACCAAGAAACGTGTGGCCTAAAGATAAAAAAAACTAATTTTTTCCCTGGAAAAGATGGTCGTGTGTGATTTGTGTAGGTCTTCATGAAAGGTATACTTCTAAAAAGACCGGCGACGAAGGTGATTGTTATTGCCACCGAGAGGGAAGATGACTTACCAACAAACTGTTAAGTAATAAGTTCAGAAATATAAACATAATATGCAGTTGCTGATTATGTAAGTTTGCTTTCATTCGTTTGAAAATTTATTTGTTTATATTATTGATCTTGCATTGGCATAATATTTAAATTTTTTGAAGCTGCAATAGCGGCTAAACAATAAATAAGAGTTTAATCGTTCAAATAATCGTCTTGGTGTTATTAGAAACTGCCACCCTTACATTCATTAAGTAGTCGTCCCTAATGGGTAAAGAGATTTCTCAACCTCTTATACCGGTGGAAGAATATATGACAGACGGAATTTCACACTTGTTTCTTACTATTTCGATTGGCTGCCTGGATAGGTGGGGGTGAGCGCCACCTACCATTTGGAAGGGAAGTGGAGAATTGACCTGACAAGCTAGGGGTCAGTTCTGATCGGAAATAGGAAGTGAAAGGGTGTATTGATCGATTGTCCACATTGAGATTTGTCTACGTTGAGGCCAGTCCATGTAAGGGTATGTCTTGGTCGATTGTCCACATCGAGGATTGTCTACACTGAAGACCCGTACATATGAAATGTCGTCTTGGTTGATGTCTACGTTGAGGTTTGTCTGGGTTGAAGCCCATCCACGTTAAGATCTATCTACATTCCATCATATCTACTCCTGGGTTTGTTCATGATAAAACTTGACTAGAATATAAGCTGTCTACGTTGTGATCTATCTAATTTAAATCAATTCGTTGAGACATGCCTGCATAAAAGTTAATTCAGAAGAACAATTAATTCACAGTATATTAGAAACAAAAGATAAGTTAAACTAAAAGAGAATCCAATTCCCGACTTGAAAGCTTTCTGGTGTTTGGAAGGTACAAGTCGGAAGGCATATACCTCCAGATGCGTGGGGATCGACCCCTTAAGTGTGGGAGAGGTTGTGGTCCAAGCTTCCGGAGCCTACAGCTGTTCTAATCATTATTACAATTTTTTTAAACATTTTTCCTTCCTAGTTTATTTGCTCGGGTGCGACTCATCCCTCGCTTCCCTTAGTTCGCCACCCTGGGCCATGTGTTCCGTGAGCTTACATCGGGCACAATTTTTCAAAGGGATTTCTACAGATTTGGCCGATAGGATCGCAACAAAAAGTGGGTTATTGTCCTCTACAGCAGTTGTGTTACCAAGTACACTTAGCGGGAAAATGATCTTCTATCATTAAATTGCAAAAAAATGGCTTACAAGAGATGTTCAGTTTTATTCTTATAACAAATGAAATAACTACGTCAATTTTCGTTTTATAAAGCTCAATTTTGTACCAAATATAAGAAAAGAGTTTTACTAATTGTTATAAAATTCACGAAGATATGCATTCTAAATTTATTATTTATAATAGTGTCTGATTCACGGAAAAGTTCACAGAAAAGGATAGACGAAGTCAGAGGAGGCGGAGTGGGGGAAGCCGCTGTGACAGGCCAGAATCTCGCGCCGGAATTAAATTCACGTGCTCAAATTGCAAACAGTTTTAATATCTCAGCAACGAATTGAAGTATCAAGATGTTTTTTTTTCAATTTGGAGTAGCTTTCCGTGCTGGTTACAAATCTGTTTGTTGCTTCTCAAAAAAATTATATATAATACCTTATGTTTAAAACTATTTTATTTATCTTTCCTAATTTTCCCATTAATATGCGGCTTCCCCCACTTCGCCGCCACAGACCGCGTCAATCCTTCTCCCATAATCAGTCACCATAATAAACATAAGAATAATAGTGCATTGCCTTGAAAATTTAATAACAAATAATACAGCTCTCATTCTGTATTTGATGCAAATATCAGTGAAAATGTGTAGAAAAATATTACTTATCGTATGAATTTAATCCCGATTCCATTGAGTGAAAATTGACAAAGCTATTCTATTTGTTTATGACAAAAAAACATACCCTTTTTTTGTACCCATTTTTGTGCAATTTAATAATGAAAAATCGTTTTGCTGCTAAGTGTAGTTGATACCATAACTCCTCTAGAGGACAATAACCCACTTTTTGTTGAGATCCTATCGTCCAAATCTGTAGAAATTCCGTTGAAAAATAGTCAATTTTTTAATAACAAATGAGTTGTTATGAAAACTAATTATTATTTTGGGCTGATGTTTGGCACACTTCTTAAGGGTGATAAGGGACATTTTTTCTGACAGTTTGAAACCCGTTAATTAATTATTGCAATAATAATTGCATATTTGAAAAAAGGCATTTTCGGGCGGTTTTAATTTTTTCTAAGGAAACAAATGAACTAATCTTATTGTACGAAAAGTCATTTTGTAGATATTTGTAAGACCTACAGTTTTTAACCACACTTTTTTCCTGACAGACATATAGGTTAGTTGCAATAAACAAAAAATCTGTTTTCGCAATCTTCGACCATTGTTTACACACACATTACTTCCGGCGCCGTGGTCGCAAACATATAGGCTTTTGTTCTACATGCTAGCACTACAAGAATCCGAAGTCAAATTTCAGGTAGCATTTATTTCCCCACATTTGACAGGGCGCCTGAACTATTTCTCTAACTTACGAAATTCAGGATCATTTCTTTGTTGCTGTTTATAATTTCTCTGTTCAATCAGCTCTTGCTTCCTAAATTCAGGATTTCTTCTTTTCGCTTCTAATAATTTTTTCTGCTTCTCCAACTCTTGTTCTCTGAATTCTGGATTTTCTCTTTTTATTTCTACATACTTTTTCTGCTTCTCCTTTTCTTGTTCTCTGAATCCCGGATTTTCTCTTTGCACTTCTGTGAAGTTTCTCAGCTTCTTCTTATCTTTTTCTCTGAATACAGGATTTTTTCTTTGCACTTCTATAAAGTTTCTCAGCTTCTTTTTCTCTTGTTCTCTGAATTCAGGATCCTTTCTTTTCTTTTTTGCATATTCCTTCATTTTTTTATTTTCTTCATTTCTGAGTTCAGGAATTTTTCGTTTTTTATGTCGATATTCTTTTTTGTTAACTCCTTCAATATATTCAGGATCTTCCCATTCTGTTTCTTTTTATCCTTGCCTTCTTGAAACTCTCAAACTTCTTTCTTGACTTTTGTCTTTTTTCTCTGTCTTTTCTCATCTTCCTCTTCAAATTCCGGATTTCTTTTCCTTTGTAACTTTTCGCTTGGTTCTTCTTTTGCTTCTCGTTTAAACTGAGCAACTTTTCTTATTTCTATAAGAAGAGTGGAAGTTTTTCTGACTAGTGGTCAAAATTTATTAGACTGAGAGTTCCCTCAAATCATAGTTTGACGTTTCGACTCCACTTCGGTAGTCCTTTTCAAAACAAAAATGGTAGTTAACCCACATAGCATACTTCCCGAAAAAACCAGGTCTGTCCCAGGTTTTTTCGGGAAAAGCATAGTTCTAAACCTGGGACAGGCCTGGGTTTTTCGGGACGTGTGCTATGTGGGAAACATAACATATAAAATTACAATATAACTGTTCGAGATTATATGATTATATAAAATTACGCTGGTTTATAATTTGTTAAATAAAATAAAAATGGTAAAGATTGATCACATTAAATGTGTGAGAGTGAATATACCTGTGAGTTTTATGTATTGTTGGTTTTTTTAAATTGGAGTGAGTTATGTTGACATTTTTCCGTTGTAACAATAGTTTGTAGTCAAAAGTTAAAAAAGTTCGTTTCTAGATAAAATGTTAAGAACAATAAAGACGAATATATGTCCGACTTCGCCCATAGGCTGGACACCCGGTAAGAATGCTTGAATAGAATTATTATTATTATTATTATAGATTAGCAGTTCGAACTCGAAAGT
>CAKNYM010025031.1:0-12487 GCA_932195095.1 Andricus curvator
CCGATTTTCTTCAAATTTTCAGGAAAACTTTCCCAAAGTCTAGTGAACAACTTTCTCGCGATAAGTTATTTCAGCTAGCATTTTTTCGATGACCTGCCCGCTGGTCGAAGTTGGCAAAACGCGGTTTTCGATCGGAATTAATTTGTTATGAAACAAAAACAAACATATTAAATTTTTAAACAAAGTGCGTTGCTTATAGTCATCGAGTATGTATTGAGAATACGTCATATAATTTTTAAGCATTTTTATCAACAAACGGCCGAATAGTCGCGAGTTGTGTTTTATAAAACGTCGATTTTCGATCGAAAATTTTTGTAAGTTTTTGTTGTTTATTTTGAGTAATAATTGTCGAATGAAAAAATTTGATAAGAAAAATTTGTCGGTCGCGTCAATGTGTATACGAAGGTATATTTTTTTTTGCGTTTCGGTCACTTTTTTTTTCATCGATCGATTTTGCCGTGTGGTCAATTATTCTACGTGGTTTCGAGCGCTTAACGAGTTGTTGCATCCGTCACCTCAAATACTCGTGAGACATCGTAGACAAAACTTATAAAAAAATTCGATCGTTGCAAGGACTTTTGCATATTGTTAATCCCAGCCCACCGTGAACGAGTTTTATACAGTAGCGCATCCAATGGAATTTCGGACAAAAATGCAATTGGTATTCATTTCAAGGCATTGAAACGTCTGTTTTTTTTTAAATGCCACTCTATGCGTCTCAATCAACTCCTTCTTACCGGGTAAGTTCGTATAAAAAATAGCGAGATAAATCTGGCGTTTCGCGCGCTCGCACCTACATTTATGACCTTGGAGTCAGGCGGACCTCGAGGATCTTACGCATAAAGTTGAAATCTTTAGCCAATTACAATTTTGTATATCGACAACATCTGCCAATAAGCTGAGAACTGATTTCACCCTCGGAGACATTGAGTAGGGTTGAAACCAGCTTGAACTGATTCAAAAGTTGTACAATGTGATTCATGCTTCCTAGCTGTATTTTACCCTGAATTCTAGTGGTCCTTTTTGCGAGCTTTAAAACTAACTTATATGCCATAAATGATGACATTCATTAAATTAATAATTACTTATATCAACTATAATCCTTTTAAGAGCATTTTAGAAGGTTTGTTCCTATCTTTATTTAAAATCATATTCTTTCTATAGGATTTGAATTTCGAATTATTTTCGCGCGTCAAGATGGCGTCATTCGAGTTCTGAACATACGTACGACTTACATTCATTGCTCCCAATTCGGCTCCCCGACCGCACTGCGCATGCGTTGCTCCAGCAAACTCATTGAATGTTGATCGCGCGCTTGTTTGAAATGATTAAATTTGCGAATCAATCTTTTACAATAAATAATAATTATAAAGTACCAAAAAAATTATGAATTATTAAAAATTTACATTCCTGAAAAAAGATATTCCTTCTTTTGAATTAAAAATCAATTATTTATTCGTAAAGAGTAAAATCAAACAATTTATCTTTCACTCTAAAATACTATTTTGGGATCCGAAAATTAATTTCATTGATTCTGGAATGATTTATTATAAAAAATTGATTTATACATTCAATAATTTCAACAAAGCGCGCCATTTAGAGCCAATGAGAATGCTGACGCGACGCATGCGCAGTATAGTTGGGGAACCGAATTGGGAGCACTGGCTATACTTTGTTCCTGTTTCACTGAAGGAACAAAGGAGCCGCCGCCACTTAACATGCCGATAACTTATTTCTTAAGGGCGTTGGAACCAGACCCTAACCTCAAAATGGAACTGCCTAATTTTACCCAACGAATACTAGAATTACGTCTTTGTTAGATACTTCAGGCCAACTGCTGTTTTCAATCAAGTCTTCATTTGGAGTGAAAAATTGGCGATTTTTTCGAAAGCTCGGTTTAGAATTCCAAACAATTGTTTCATACAAAAAGTATTGAAATTAGCCAATTCTCCACTCCGAATACAGACTTGATTGAAAAGAGTAACAGGTCCTAAGCATCTAACAGAGATTTAATTCTAGTATTTATGGAGCAACATGAGGCAATTAAATTTTGAGGTTAGGGCCTGGTTCTATCGACTTTTGATAAGCTGAATTTTAGGAAAATCTTGTATTTAAACATGAACGTTTATCGGAATATTCGATAGGGATAGAATTTAAGTTCTACGAAAAATAAAGTGAAAACGAAGAATAGGAAAACTGATTCCTCTGTACGTACCTTTGAATTAGTGTCACTGTTTTCTCAAATAGTTCTTTTTGTTGACAGATTCACAGCTATTATTCCACATTAATCTATTGTTGCCGTAGAGGAATTATTGCGTTAAAACAACTCAAAAGAACCGATTAAGCTCAATAATAAAGTAAAGTTAAGGGCATGGTGGAAGTATAGAGAAGGTGTCACAACACTGGCGACCAGTTTACGCATGTTCGTACCGCGCATGCGTCGCGCCGACAAAAGAGTATTTCCACTAGTGACGTCATTTCAAAATGTCCGAATGGTTCAGGGAGAACATTGCATTGTATACATTGCGTCGCGTGTATTATCTTAGTTAATGAATTGTGTTTATCGCCAAATGAAAAATGTCGCGGGAATACTTTTTGAGTTTATCTGGTGAAGTGAAGATCCGTTATTGTAACAAACTAAGTGCAATTGACAATTTAGATCCCTACGCTCTGAAAAATGAGGAATTTTCCACAAGTATTAGTGATGTACCCGTAGTGAGTTCGATCTTGTATCGTAATTTACGATAACTCATAGTTATTACACGTGCAAACAATTGAAAGCTGAGAGGCTTTTAAGGTTTAGATTGAAGGCTTAGAGGCAAAGAAGGTAGATGACAACTTTCTAGTGCGTGGTGAGGTTAGTATTGGCACGTTCATTTATCATTAACTGCATGGATTCATTTATATTCAAGTATTTTTTGTTTTGCAATGTGTCACTAAATTTTGTATTTATATAATAATAACGCTTACTTAAAAAGTAGCATACAATTTTGAACATATTGCCAGATGCTTTAAATTTGAGCTTAGGAAATGTTCATTGTTATAGAAAAATCTCCTTATTTTTTCTAATAAATATAGACAATATTTGCAAATTTAAAAATATATGAACTGTTACAGGTTAAACATTCTGTTGGACTCGAGCTCTAACCTCAAAATCTTATCACCTCACTTTACTGAATAAATACTAGAATTAAATAATTTCTAAACACTGAGCAGTACTCCTTTTTTAAATTAGAGTATGTATGCACAGGGAGAAACTATTTAATTTAATCATTTTTGCGTAAAATCAAATTTTCAAATGGTATCTTCAACTAACCTAAACATTCGAAACTTTTGTATTACATAAAAATTATAAGAGTAAACACTTTTTCCTTCTGTATTCACACTTTTATTTAAAACCAGAGTACCGATAAGTCTTTTAAAAATATTTAATGCTAGTATTTATTGAGTAAAATGAGGCAATTGAATTTGCAGGTTAAAACTTGATTACTTCAGCCTTGTGTAAAATGTATCTAATTTATCTTTCCTGATATAAAATGGTTTGAGCAAATTGTTGCATTATTTATCAGCGATTCACTCAAAGGACCACGTTTAATCGCACTTATCCATTGTTCACGTCTTTTTTCGATAACGCTATTTTTTCCTGCAAAGTGTATGCTCCACCCGGTCTGGCAAACTGTTTGTTTCTTTTATAATAGATGGAATTTTATGAAATTATATTCCATGGTTCCTTGCTTTGTTTTTCGTACTAACCACAATAAAACACGAAAGTACCATTTTATTAAATTAAAAGAATTAATTGATCTTCGAAAAGTATATTACATGCGATTCAATGAATAAAACACGAGTGCTCTCCCTGAACCATTCGGCCATTTTGAAACTGTATGGCTTAATGGAAATACTCTATCGGATTCGTTACCGTTGGCGCGCTTATTTAAAATAAATAATTTTTTGTACAATTGTTTACAACAAATAATTATTGTAGAGTGCATAAAGATATGAAAAATTAGTTTAAATTCATATTTGTGATAAAAAAGGTATTTCATCCTTTAAATTTAAAATCGTTTATTCATTTTTAAGGAGTAAAATCTAAAAATTATTGTACCTTTCACTTTATAAGTAGTCTGTTTTGGCATCAAAGAATTAGTTGAAATCATTTCACAAGTGTTATTTGTTGCAAACCATTTTCTTGCACATTTAATCATTTTAAATAAGCGCGCCAACGGTAATCAATCCGAATTACGACGTGACGCATGCACAGTGCGAAAAGATGCCAGAATTGGGAGCACGCTGCATGTTCTGCGCAAGTGGCTAACGGGCCGGCAAGTGACGTAGCATGATCAACTTGACCGTTTCACCGTGGTAATACACGGTATTACCGGCCGTTACGGTACTAATGGTAAAAGTTAGAAAAAGTCGGTAAAATAAATTTTTAGAATTAGTTTTAATTTTTTAAATTATATTATGTGAAGGCACTGACTAGTATTACAGAATTTTCCGTAAAATTACAGGTCAAGTATAGCACTAGGGCTAGTATGACGGAAAATTCTGTAAAGGTAGATAGTTTGTTTTATGGACAGGGCAGTAATTTATTAATTGAGAAAAGTCAGTACGGAAAGAGTTCCTCATAAAACTAATTGAATTTAGTGTAAAAGTAAATATAAGGAGAATATGGCCTGAAATGTCAAAATAGTCAAAGTTATTTACTTCGAAAATGTACTTTTCTAAACATTGAACTTTTAAATAGAGATAAAAGAAAAGAAAATTAAATTGATTAGAAAGGCACACAGGGAAGATTAAAAGGGCTAGTATAGAGGCTGGAGAAGCTTACGTTAGCCAAAAGAAAATCAAAGTGCCAGCAGTAAGACGCTCAAAGCCGGTAATATCAAACAATATTAAAAAATAATAAAATAAATAAATGAGTGATAAATGATTATCAGAAATTGTACTAAAAGATACTGTTTAAATTATTTTTGCAAGAAAATTAAAATAAAACCTCAAATTACATTTACATGAATAATCAGGTGTTTTTTTCAACACAAAAATACGAGAAATCATTTTGAACAATTTTGTACATTGAGTAGGACCAAGTTTGTAAACGATGTTATCAAGAATGTAAGAGACTTTGATTTGGATTGAAATTATATGAATATATTTTCGAAACTTTTCACGAGAAATCGTATTTTAACCAATCGAAGTATATTGTTGGAAATTGCATATGACTTTCTATAATATTGATACATTTAGAATAAAGGATTATGAATCCCGATGGCTAGTTCACTATAGCAGGAAGAAGTAATCTAAAGAGTGTTTTAATCTTGACTTGAATATAACGAAAATGTATGAACTTTTCGGACAAGAATATATTCCGACATAAAATTATAAGTACGAGCCTATGACCACGTATTTAAAACCGATTTTAATTTGAGATTTGGATTGCCTTGTTCTGATACATGAAAAGTGTGTGATAAATTCTTTATAGACATCTGCAGCACTGGACGAAGACGGAGGGAATTTGATTGCAGCGAAATGTGAACCCCATCAGATAAACGCTGAAAGTGGATATGTTCCCTAGTAGCAAGATAACTGCAGACTGGCGCAAGCTGGGCGCCAGAAAAAGAAGAATCTGTTTGCAGCCTGACGCCCGGCTGGCTCCGCTTTGGCGTGCTGTTCTGGCACCAGAGTCTGGTATAGCAGATCCTGGTCCAGACTGGTCATGATATACACCAGACAAAATTGAAATAACGTAAAGTGGTACTATGTATAGGTTTCTGTAATATTTTTACACTATATTTTAGCCCTTTCTGGGAGAATATACTGCGGAGACGTCACAACATTTCAGGAGACATACTGAAATATTTAAAACATAACCTGTTGTCGTATAAGCTTGCATGGTTGCATGTTTGGTCATACTTGTGAATCGTTCAAATTTCCGATTGCTAGATTTTCAATTTCATTATTTATATTCTACATTAATTACTAGTGTTTAAACTAAATACCAGAGTCTGGTTCCTTTATTCACCAGATTCTGTTTTTCGTCTGGTCTAATCATTTCTCCCGCCAGTCTGGTCGACTAGAGGGAACAGATTCTGAGCCACACTCTGGCCTCTGTCATACAAGGCAGACGTTGCTACAAGGGTTACTCTGAGCGCTGATTCTGCCTTTGCCAAAGAAAATTCAAAATGTATTATCATTTGTACCGATTTGCAACGTCCAACTATAAATTACTCTTCAGTATATTTTATCAAAGACAATACACTACGTACAATTCTGCTATTCATAATATGGGTACAAATGAAGTGACGATATCTGTCTGGCATGGAACTGTAGTAAAAAGAGGTTCTGTAGAAATCGCTTCATGTGTTTTGAATTATATACTCAGAACCTTTGATCCGTATAATGCTGATGAAGAAAGATCTCTAATACTTTGGCCTGACTGGTGTGTAGGCTAGAATAATAAGTGGAAAATGCTCATTCTTGCGCGAATGCTTATTAGAAATAAGTATTTTCCATCAGTGGAACAAAAGCTTATGAATACAGCTCATAGCTTTCTGCCTTGTGATAGACATTTTTCTCTATTAGAATTTCTGAAACGAACTGCCATTGTTTATGAACCTTCCGATAGAATTAATGTTATAACAAAAGCCGGACCATCAAAACCATTTACTGTTAACGTTTTTTTGATTCTAACCCGAGCATAAAAAATAAGGTTTACACAAAAACTATTGAAGTTAGCCAATTTTGCGCTGCGAATACAGATTTGATTTAAAACAGAAATAGGCCCTATAATTATCTAAATAGATGTAATTCTAGCACTTATGTAGTCAAATGAGGCAATCCAATTTTGAGGTTGGGTCCCTGGTTTCAACGGCCTTAATTAATGGAAATTTGCCGAATTCAATTTTTAAATTTGTTTCGATACTCGTGTTTATGTTGTTTGTAATGTGTAATGAACGATGGAAAAAATATTCAGCCTACAAACTCTAAGGTTTTTCCAGCAAAATAATAATGTTGAAATCTTGCCTCCTATTCATCGCAAAACTTATAAAATTGTACAAATTTAAAATTGTATTAGGAATACGAACAAATATGACGCAATTCCTGAGTAATGATAAAAAATGTTTAGGAAATTTCTGCGAAGCTATACGAATACGAAATTCGTCTCTTGCGTTCATTTGTTATCTTTTAAATATGTTTATATTATCAGAGTGATTCGCTTTTTATTAACAAGCAGAAAAGGAGTTGTCGAAATTATCTAATTTTAACACAGCAACAATGTTTTAAATAAAAATAAGAGATTTTGGGATCTGACGTTGCATCCGATGAAAATGAGTGCCAGTGACTATTCTCTTATTTTTAGCTTCGCGGAAATTCCCATTCCACGATTAAATATTTTTTATGATCACTTAGCATATTACGTAATATTTATTCTTGTTCTTAGCCCACATTCAATGAGTTGAATTTGCTCTTAATTTAAGAATTGTACTAATTTTTTGGTACAATTTTCTAGATTTGGCGATGAGTTGAACGCAATATTTCACAAATTAATGATTATGACCCGAAAATGTAAACTTCGGTTGTACTATATCCTAAAATTTAACTATTTCCGATAAGGTCAGTCTTTACCCTGATTTGCAGGAGATGATATGAAAGTCTTCTGTTTCGAGAAAATAATACCGCAGGTATTCGTTCTATCTCACCACACTTTCACATTTACAGCAGCATTATACTTACGAGAGTAACTCTAACTATTCCTTTAATATTGTCAAACTATACTATTCCCACCCAAAAATGTAAATACTTAACTCACAAAAACGTTATTATGCCTGTAATGAATATACACAAAATTGGTTTTTTGTAAAATAATAAATTTTATTTGCAACTAACGTTTTCCTTTTGTTTACATACTCATTTTCGCTACTGTTAGTTTTTGAATGCATCATATAAAACCTATTAATATCTTTATCTATATTTACTGCGTCAAGAATCATATTTTCGAAACAGAGATTACGGAGGTAAACAGCGATGTCAAATTGTTTTTCGTTGTTATCATTATCAACTTTAGTTTTTTCAATGAATAAACATGTGAGAGCAAACAGTAGTGTGCAGACCGATTACCCAGAGTAGATAGAATGTATGATTTTCTTGCCACAAATTGTATGTGATACAAATCAGCTATTAATTTACCAGAATCGGAAAGTAACTCAATGAGTCTGATTTTTATCGATTCTTTCTTCTTGATTGCAAATCAACATGCTAATAGCATTCCGAAGAAATGACATTGCTGATCCGACAAGATTTTGAGCATCTATAAAGCAGCGGTCTCGCCACTTCAGTTCAATGCTTTTGGATGAACAACATTCTGTGCTTCTCCCCCTGGAGCATGGATAAATAAATTTTTAGGATTTCTCACTGGTGAACATGATATTTCTCAAATTTTATTATATTTTTTTTACATATAAGGGAGAGATTTTTTTATATTGAGAGAATAATTTTAATTAAAAATGTTGTTAAACAAAAATTTCCAACATTTCTAAAATATTATTTGAAACTTTGAAAGTAAATAAATAGAATTTTTCAGAAGATTTTTTTGAAAATAAAATTAGATATGATTTGTTAAGAAATAAAAATGTCATTGAATTTTATAATAAAAAGAAAAAGTTTATGATATTTCATCATTTTTGATTCATTCAAAATTATGCTATTAGCCGGGCAACGCCGCGGGTACATTTCTGCTAGTATTTCACAAAATTGTTCAAAGCGAAAAAAAGCTTTACATATAAGTAGATAGAGGAAAGATGGTAAATCCTCAATAATGTTTTAACGTCTGGGATAATTTATATAAGAGAAATTCAAACAACACTTCCAGACAAATATTATTTAATGAAATTTGACGTTTCGTCACCAGTCATGGCGACCTCATGAGAAATCCTTGGTTCAAATCTATGAAGAGAATTACAAAGGAAATTACATAAAATAAAAGTATATCAAACATATAATTAAAAAAAAGACAATATTCAAAATACGGAGGCTTACCATTAAGTAGAGCAGTCAGATTTAGTTATATATTTAATATCCATTTTCAAAGAAAGAAAGAACAACTTCGGTTAGACATCGTAGTTTTATACTCGGTACTTAATCTGAAGTGTTAGAAAAATAGAATTAGTAGTAAGTTCTAAGTTTGAAAGACTTTTAAACAAATAGTTTGAAAAGTGACAAGAAAGGAGACTACAAAAAGTTCATAAGGATGAATTAGAAATTTCATTACCTGATTGAATAGTAGCAAACTGTTTGAAATTTATTTTGTTGTTATTGATAAAAGTTTTTGAATTAAGTTTAAAATCCATGTTTAAAAAATATATAAAATCAAAGAAAGGAGCATGGTACAGAGTACCATGCTGTTTCGGAGTAGACCGAGTACTGGAAGGATCAAACATACTGAATCGAAAGAAAGAGATTTAGGCGCCGAGTTAAAATTTTTTTTTTAAATATAAAATTAAAAAAAAAAAAAAATTAGGGAAGACATTAGCATACTTATATAAATTATCCCAGACGTTAAAACATTATTGAGGATTTACCATCTTTCCTCTATCTACTTATATTATGCATTTGGATTCTAATGGGCCCAAGTGGGGAACCATACATAACAATTTTGTGAGGCTCTTCACTTGGGGTGATCGCTAGAGGGATTGATCAGCAACCTGGGTCGGAGCAGTGTTGCGGAATAAACGTGTCATTTGAATAAATGACACGAGAATTCCAGATCAATCTAAAACATATATACCTAACACCTATATACCTATCTACCTTATACCTATATACCTACCTACTTTACACCTATATACCTATATACCTATCTAACTTATACCTATATACTCTATACTAATACACCCATATACACAATACAATTTCCCAACCGAGCAAGTCACGCCTACCCCGAAAGGGAAATGGCTTAATGGTATAATAATAAATAATAATAACTAGGATTGCATCCATCGATTTTAAACATGATTGATCTACGGGAATTACGTCGGAGATTCGGACCTATTGTTTCATCTGAAATCAAAGTTTTGTTTAATATTTCTAGTAAAATTAAAATAGCTGAATGTAGAAAAAACTTTCTTCTAAATTGCCGTCGTTCCGATTTGATTCCGAATAATATTAATAATTGCGTCAAAAATGTTACAAGTCTTAATATGTATAGCTCTTATTGTCAAAAGAAATTAAAATCTGTAACTGATAAATTAAAAATCCAGATCAGAAAAATTGAAATTGAAGATATTCATAACCATGTAAAATTTTTGATAAAAAAACTTGAAATTTCGAAAAATAAAATCAAAAGCCTTATGTCTAATGTAGAATTTGCTATCTTTATTTACGAATTTGAAAAATCTAATGAATCTTATATCGGTAAAGACGAAATAGTTTTAAATAAAAAATTTCAAAATTTGTTATTAACTAATCCTAATAATCTTTCTATAAATAACCATAAATTAGAACTTTCTGATCCATGGCTTATTAATTTGTCAGAAGAAACAATTCCTGAACCTGTAATCGACATACTTCGACTTGGCGAAAAATTTAGTTCGTGTTATGTTTCAAAGAAAGAAAACCAAATGTTAGAAATCGTAAAGGATTTAAAAATTAATTTAGATAAGATTCCATTGGAATCTAGAGATGAATTTAGACATAAAGTATTATCTTTAACTTCACATTTTTTTAAAAAACCGAAACAAATCTCTCATATTGATAAAGAAATGGCTGAAAATATTAAAATAACAAAAAACTGCATGAAACATAATAAAGATATTTTAATTACTCGTGCCGACAAAGGTAAATACTACTGTAATTCTTAAAAAATCTGCTTATTATTCTAAAATGAATGAAATTCTCAGCGACACTAGTACCTATGAAAAAATCGATTCTAATCCTCTCAAAAAACTTCAAACTTCTACGTTTGATTTATTAAAAGAATGGAATTCTAAAGGATATTTGGGTAGAAGTTTCAAAATAAAATCATTGTCAACTTCTAATACCAATTTAGCAAGAATGTATGGCCTTCCAAAGGTCCATAAAAGTAATTTTCCTTTAAGACCTGCGGTATCTTATATTAATACTCCAACTTATTACTTGGAAAAAACTATTAGTAAAATCTTATCTGATTCCATTCCAAAATTAAATTACTTTGTCAAAAATTCTACTACTTTCCGAGAAAATATTATTAAAATCAAAATTCCTGATAACCATATTTTTATGTCTTTAGATGTAATCTCACTTTTTACTAATATTCCTTTAGAATTGGTTCTTTCTGGTATCGATAAGAGATGGTGTCACATAAAAAACTTTACTAATATTTCTCAAGATGATTTCAAGTCTGGTATTTCTTTTCTCATGACTTCTACTAGTTTTCAATTTGATAAACATTTTTACAATCAAAAATTCGGCAATCCCATGGGGTCTCCGATATCAGGTATTCTTGCTGAAATAGTCTTACAAGATCTCGAATTAGAAATCTTTAAAAAGTTAAAGGTCAAAATCCATTCATTTTATAGATATGTCGATGATACTTTTCTCATTGTTCCAAAAGATGAAATTAAAAATATTGTTTCTTGTTTTAATAGCTATCACAAAAGGTTAAAATTTACATTTGAAGTTGAATCTGACAATTATATCAGTTTTTTAAACTTAAAAATTATTAGAAAAAATTCACATGATATCATCACAAACTGGTTCAGAAAAAGTACATATTCTGGTAAACTTTTAAATTTTTTGTCAAATAATCCCATACACCCAAAGATTGGTATTGTAAAAAATTTTGTTGATTCAGCTGTTCTTCTCTCTGATAAATCTTTTCACCATGAAAATAGAGTTAAATCTAACCAATAATAATCAACAGAAAAAAGTTGTATCTTTTAATTTCTATCCAGATATATCTTATCCAATCCGTAGACTTTTTTCTAACTTTAACATTAATACTATTTTTAGAACTGATTCAAAATTTGACCATTTTATCAAATTAGGAAAAGATCCATTGGAAAAATTAGAACATTGTAATGTTGTTTATAAATTGGACTGTTCTTGTGGTATGTCCTATATTGGACAAACTAAAAGATCGTTAGAGACTAGAAAAAATGAGCATTTCCGAAATATTAATCACTGTACAAAAAAACCATAAAGAAATTGCTAAACACATTCATTCTGTCCATAATGGGAACTCAAATTATATTAAATGGGATGACATTAAAATATTACATGAAGAGCAAAATCATTATAAAAGAAACTTTGTCGAGATGATGTATATTAAAAATGAGAGTAGTAATGCTTTCAATAAGATTACGGATTTGAAATTTTATAATTCTGCATATAATATGATTTTAGAAAAAGTATGCTAATGGCTTCCCTAATAAAAAAAAAATTTTATATTAAAAAAAAAAAAATTAAACTCGGCGCCTAAATCTCTTTCTTTCGATTCAGTATGTTTGATCCT
>CAKNYM010025032.1:0-11465 GCA_932195095.1 Andricus curvator
ATAATTAATAATGTTGCCGCATCAAGAACGTTTTGCAAATTCAATACAGGATAGAGACTGAGCTTATAGTTACTCAAGTTTGCAAAATGTTTTGAATTTTCGTTGAGCAATGGGGGGAAAACTTTGCAAATTAATTTTTCGAAACAAAATGGCGACCCGACCACGTTCAACATATAAGAACACAACTGTACAATTTGTTTGAAGAACTTCGGAATTTTTGTAAATTGACGTAATTTGTATGTCTAATTCCACTGGCCTGAAGCCTCAGGAGTCAAAATTGGTGAAACAGCCAATGTTTAAAATTTTGTGTTTGGTATTTAGTGAAATTATCTTTAGAACATGTGGTTTAAAGATTTTTTTCGAGCATGTGTGGACTTTTTAAATATAGAAATGCACTAGAAAGAAATCGACAAGATCTAGGAGTCGAAATGAGATTTACAGTCATTTTTTAAATTTTGGAATTTGGTATTTGACATGATACATTTTTTTCACCTGTAATTTCAGATTTTTTTTCTATGTTTGGAGTTTTTAAAATTAGTAATACACGAGAAAAAAATGCGCTAGACTCAGGAGTCGAAATTACAATTACAGTGGTTTTTATAAATTTGTAATTTGTCATTTAATAGAATTATCGTCTTCACTTGTGATTTTATAATTTTCTTGAGCATGTCAGGAATTTCTAAGCATAGAAATACTCCAGAAAAAAATCGACAAGGCCCCTGAATAAAAAAAAAATAAATAAAAAGTTACTTTTATTCTAATTTCGACTAGTGGGTATTGTGAATTTACATTTAAAAACCTCACACGTGCTCAGAAATATGTTTAATCCACAAGTTATAAAGATTATTTCATTAAATACAAAAATCAAGATTTTAAAAAGTAAATGGGAATTATTTTTCAGAAAAATAATTGATTTGAATCTCCAAAAAATTAAGAAGATTTTTCTGAAATTTAGGTATGCAAAGAAAATTAATTAATTAAACGGGTAACCAGGCTGCACGTGGATCGATTTCAAATTAATTATACTTCTTTAGAACCCTAATACGCTAATTTTCCGCATTGTAGCGATATCAAATTCCAAAAGTATTTATTTTGGACCCACTCTACTGGGAAATTGGAGAAGAATTTTATTATTTACCGAGCTTACCGTAAAAAGTAGTAAATAGAAATTAATAGGTTCGGATTTATGACGAATCTCACAAATCCCTGTAAGTGTAAGACTGAAGATGGTTTGAAATCGCCATCGTGTTCCAGAAAATTGGACACTTTTGAAGAGACAGGTGCACTACCTGAGGTGGCAATGTCGCCTTCATGCCGGAACCCTTCCCCCTCGCCATAAACTGCAACTGAAATATTGCACCTTCCAAAAGGAAAAACAACAGCCCTATTGGGTACCTATTGTTATGTTCAAATCGAGTTCCAACAGTATATTCTGCTTCAATCTTTGGATTTAAAAGTTTTTTAAATTCAATTCATTTAATTTAAAATTAATTTAATTTAGTTTAGAAAAAAATTAAAATTCAAAATTTAATTTAATTTTTAAATTTTAATATCTAGGTTTAACCCCCTAATATTTGTAGATCATCCTTCTAATTTCTAGTTTTTTCAGCGTATACTATAAAACTGAATAATGGATGATATATATTTAGTAATAAAGAAAATTACATTTCTCTCAAATTGATGATTTTAGCACTCTTTCAACATCATATATTCAATTTTCAAGCGATATTCAAGTTAAAATATATCAAGAATTATTGAAGCTTCTGTTTGGAAACTATACAAATTTGCAACAGTAGTCAGTATACGATTGAAATGTAGATTTGTCCATTTTTTATTATTCTAATTTTAAAATATTTAATTTCGAATGTTCTCTTCAAAATGTTTAGCCAATAAGTGTTACAAATTAAAATAGTGCAATTTTGAAAAATCTGTTGTCGGAAAGAAAATCGTAAATGTCTTATAACCGAAAGCCTAAGATGGAAATAAAGAATAGGTGAATTTGAAGTATTATGAATAAATTTGTGTTATATTAGCCGTTGGGACTATTTTTATATTTATATACTGAAGACGTTGTACATGTTATTTTAGGCAATCAACGAAAAGGTTCAAAAATATTTCAAGAGGGAACGTGCATTTTTTATGAACTAGCTGTAAATGCCTGGATTTTTATTTCATAACATTGAAGAAATTTGAAAATACGTTATTAAATTTCTTCAAATATCAAGATATTAACAATTTTTCGAAATAATAATTGATAATTCCTAATTAAAAGCATTCTGAAAAATTTTCATCAGATGCTGTCGAAATAGGAAAATTTTGAAAGAAACTTTCCAAAATTGGACAGTTTAATTAGAAAGGAGTTTTTGTTGTATCAGTACTACTTCAAAGCATTCATAATTAAAAAATTTCATTTCTAATTGAAGAATCTCGAAATGGAAAGATTTCAGATTAAAATTTCGAGAACGGGACAATTCAAAACTGAATAATTTCAGATTAACATTTTGAAAATTAGATCATATAAAATTCAACTAAATTCGAGTTGTGTTATTTATCATTCGAAGCGTTCAAATTTTCATAATTAAAAATTTCAAACTTTGGAATTTCAACAATTCAAAATTAAAAGTGATTATAATCCTGTAATTAGAAACTGAAAAACTGAATTGAATTGTTCAAAGTCAAAGCTTCTGAAATTTCAGAATTTTAAATTGTTAGTACAAGCTGAAAAAATTTTCAATTATATAGACTTTTACAATTGAATTATTCTACAAAAATGTAAGAAATAAAGTAATTTTGAGCACGCAACAATAAAAATAAAAACATTTCTAATACGGAGCGTTCAAAATTGAGCAAATCTCAAATCATTTAGAACTGATCCAATTTTCAATTACTTAGAATTGCGATATTATAACGTTTTTATACTCTTCACCTTTAAATTTTAAATTGTTTCAAGTACATTAAAATCGTCTCATAATTAATATTCTGCAAATTGTCAACTATACTTTTCTGAATTTCAACAATTCAATTTCAATTGAAAAATTAATACTGTTGAAAGAGAAAGATGGAAAATTCAGCGTTCAACATGAGAATTGGAAACTCTAAAATTTTAACCAGTCAGAATTCAAACAATTTATTCAATTACCAAGTTCTCAATTTCATATCAAACAATTTTCATCTGTTTTGATTCTAAGTAACATATAATTTCTAACTTTTTAAATATAATTTCTAACTTTTCAAATATAAATCGTTTAGCTTTCAACACTTCATTCAGAATCATTATTCATTCTTTGAATCTTCCAATCAAATATATTTGAAATGATTCATTCGTGAAAATCTTCAACTAAAAGTTTAAATATTATTACGTTGGAAATTTTCAAATATAATGCAAAAGAAGATCGCTATGCTTCCGATTTTTTAAATTGCACCATTTAAATTGGAAAAAGCAGAAAATATTTGTATTAAACATTGAAACCAAACAACTCAGCAAATTTTGCAATTTTAAATGATTTGATAGTGTAACTAAATTACCATTTCCAATATGTATGTCATATTGTATCATTATTTTAGTTGGCTGAATTAATTTCCAGACGGGCAGGCTGTGCATGCTCAAGGCATAGAATCATTTTTACAAGAAATATGTTTTTTTTTTAAAGGATTTTAGACGACACGTATTTCACAAATTTAAAGAAAATTTCATTCTAAAGATGGGAGTATTTGAACTTTCAAAACCTGTGATGCCCTTTATCAAGAATTTATCGAGAGGAAAAAATCGATATGTGCAGTATCTAAAACAACATAGAAATTTTACATGTTCTTTTCTACTCTGATAGATCTTTTCATTCTAGTTTGAAAACTATATTATTATCATATATATTAATGTCAGCTAGTTGCGCTTTTTTCCTGAAATTTTTAACTTTTTGGCACCCTTCACTTAGTGATGTGATAATCAATGCAAGTTAATGAAAATAGTTGTTTAAACAATTTACTATTTTTAAAAACTATCTCCTCTCAGATAAGTGTTAGAAAGTTCCGGTTTTTTCTGAAATGGTTGACTTTGCTTTGCCTTGTTAGTTATGAACGAATACTAAATAAACATGAAAGAAAAACATATTTTGAACAATCTTTTTTTTTCGTGAGTATATTTTGTTGGGTGGGGGGCTGATATCAAAATATGTTCAATAACAAATTTTTCTCCTACGCTCTGCAATGAACTTTTGGTTATAATTGAACACAAAATTGTTACAAGTCATATGCAGACCTAGTCCTCCCACCTACTCTATTTCATTCCTTGTTTGTGTCTCTTGTGTAAGATAGCTTTTTTGTGAATAATTTTTTCAAGCATTGCGAAAAGAGCAAAAATAATTCACTTAAAAAAGTAAAATATCATTTAAAAAATTATTTTTGTTGAGGTTCACTTGTTATTTGTTCATCACTGAAAAGTCAAAGCAAAATCAAGATTACAAAAAAAAAACTTTCTAGCATTATTCTTAGCACTTATCTGAGTGAAGATAGTTATAAACAATTAACAATTATTTGAAAAATTATGTTCTTTGAACTGGCTTGAATTGAAAATTGAACACAAAATTAAAAATTTAAAACAAACTAGAATTGTCTAGCATTGTTTAAAAACCCCAAAAAATCATGATTAGCGCTAAAAACTCGCAAAACCCATTTTTTCACGTATCGGTTTTTTTGGGACCCTATAAAACAGACTTATGTGGGTGATATTTGATAATGAATATATTTGACTTGTATTCTATGGCTATTTGTGAAGAGAAGTATTGAGTTTCAACTCCATTCAGCAAATATTGACGATTCTAAATAAAATGTACAAAAACGTCTCTTTTCCTGATGGGAAATACGTACTAAACTTCAAGGGCTTGCGACACATCTGAATATCATTTTTTTTAAACCGAAAAAATGTATTTTTTGTGTGTATTGAAACAAATTTCCGGTAACAAATTTTGACCAACCTCAATTGTATATTGTCTTCCGGAGCTAATATTAAAATATTTGCAACTCCAAATTTTTCTATTACGTTTTACAATAAACTTCTTGCTGTAATGCAAAAAAAAACTTTCACAAGTCATTAAATGACCTAGTTCTACCACCTCACTAAGTTTAAAGTGGACAAAAAGTTAAAAATTTCAGAAGAAAACCGCAACTATCTGGCAATAATATAGATAAAGATAGTTATAAACAACAATAATTTGTTCGTACAATTATTTTTGCTCAACTCAAATGATTATTAGGTCACTCCAGGTGAAAAATAGACAAATAGTTGAAAATTTCCGAAAAAACAGCAACTTTCTACCATGAAGCAAAGATAATATCATTAGCAATAATAATAAATTGTTTGAACAATTATTTTTGTTAAATTTGATTGAATATCACTTTACTTTAATCAGAAATTAGAACAAACGTCAAAAATGTTAGAGAAAACCGCAACTTTCTAGCATTTATCTAAGAGAAGATAGCTAATAACAATAGTAATTTGTTTAAACAATTTTTTTCTGAACCAAAATGAATATTAAGTCATTTCAAGTGGTAAGTGGACGAAAAGTTACAAGTTTTAGAAAAAACCGCGGTTTCTAGCATTATTGAAAGAGAATATCTTTAACAATAATAACAAATATGTTAAACAATTTTTTTATCAACATAAATTATGTATCAACTCGCTCTCATTAAAAATTGGACAAAAAGTGCAATTTAAAAAAAAAACGCGACTTTCGAACTCTATTCTAAGCGAAAATTGCTAAAAACAATAGTAAATTGTTTGAAAAATTTATTTAGGCATCTAATTGTCAGTATAAATTAGTATTTCATGTATCAGTAGAAATTTTAATTTAAAAAACCGCAAGCAAATCATAATTAGCGCCAAAAACGAATTTACGAGAGATCTCTGAAGCGACATATTATAATAAATAACTGTTTAAAAAATAATTTCTTCTAAACTAATGATTTTCGAATGAGCTTAGTTCTCTGATTGTGAATCAATTGTCAGATCACATAGATACCTGGGAGACATGGACGCCAGGTAAGAATTCTACCTCCCAGACGTGGCAACACCGCTTGAGGTGAGTACGTATAACGTCTAACGCGCTTCCTTATATATAGAGGAGGTCACTTCGTACATCCAGTATCACAAATATATATAAATTTCAAAATGAAAAATTGTTACCCCTCTTTTGAGAAACCTGATCAGAAGGCCCCCCTCAACGTATATATGCATATAAATTTCAAATATTTTCACGGAAAAAAGCGGAGGCGAGAACGTAGGGTCAACTACACGGAGGTGACAACGTACAGTCTATACATATATATATATATATATAGTTAGCTATAATGTAGGCGGGGGGCGTGAGGTCCCTGTACCAAGGGTTTCTGCTGAATATGGTTACAATAATTAATAAGCAGTCGCGGACAATTGTCCAGGGATTGTCCCGAAGGAATAACTCCTAAGCGAAGGCGTAACCACCGTGCCGAAAGCTGAATGGCACCTGTGTGAGGTGTCTCAAACGGTGACTCTGGGATACCGGGCGACCTCTCAGAGTATCAGCCTTATCCTTGCACGCGGGGCTCTACAAGGATGGACGAACCCTTTTCTCAGCTGCTCGTGGGAACAACAATGACAACACCAAATATAGTTGTAGGAAGTGCGGTTCAAAACAATCGAACAATGCCGACAAAAACAATCCGACTCAAACAATCCGAATCAAAACAATGCCGACTACCCTAGAGTTGAGGGAGCCAATCAAGACGGAGTCAATGCGATTGACCGGCAGAATCTCATTACTTTTAAGTGGACGGATAGGATCAGGGACGACCTGCTGGAGTGCTATGATACCAGTATGGCCCCTGAACGAAAAGGTTACGTGGCGCGACTGCATGCTCTGTGGTGCGAGAAACACCCAGAGCTCTCGGATTTTTCGCAAAAACGTCTGCGAAACCGTGGCGAGGATAACCTCGAACAGGCATCCAATAGAGGAAGAATGATGCTTCAAGACATGAAGAAACATCAACATTCAGGTTTCTCCCAAGCCCAAAGATCTGACTGAACTGGATGATGAGCTTCGTGGAGATTTTTCCGAAGAATCCGACCTCTGGACTATCAATTGTAGTGTGTACAATGCAGCGAGAACTTTGGCAAATGCAAACCGTAAAACAAACCCAACGGTTGATTATAAGACCAAAAGGCGAATGCATCAACTTAGCAAAAAGATAGGCTGGGCAAGACAGTACGCGTCCCGCATTCAGTGTGTGATTGACTACATAACATCTGGCAGGACTTTCACTGCCAAGGTTCGACAGTTCGTGCGCGAACTGCGGATCCGTCATCACACAATCAACAAGTCAAAGCTACTGAACATCAGGCAGCATATTGTTGACAGAATACGAGTACTATCTAACGCTAGGAGAAGTCTAGAGCGGAGAGAGGGGTGGTTCAGAGAAAATCAACAGTTTTTGTCTGACCCATCTCGACTCTTCTAAGAACCTCCAGTTACTGTCGACCATCCGCCCAAACCAGAGGAGGTCGAAGCATTTTGGAGAGAAGTCTACGAAGTCCAACATCCACTTGAAGAAGGCTCAAAGAACATAAATGGCTTCAAGGAGCTGTGCACTGCCCTCATAACAGCTGAGGAGGAATGCCCACCTATCACTACCGAAGAGGTGAAAAACGTATTAAGAGGCATGAAGAACTATTCCGCTTCGGGACCAGATGGTATCAAGACCTTCTGGTGGAAGAAGTTTCCTTCAACCCACCAGCATCTGGCCCGAATTTTCACCTCATATCTAAAGTCGGAAGAGCCTATTCCGGAGTGGTTGGTGGGAGGGCGCACAGTGCTCCTGCCGAAGACGGGCAACTTAGCTGACCCTAAGAATTACAGGCCAATAACTTGTCTGAACACACTGTATAAGATTTTTACAGCTATCCTAAATGATAGGATTGTTCGGACAATTGGACCTGTGTGGCGAGAGATGTATGAACAACGCGGCTCAAAGAAAGGCGCAGCAGGATGTCGGGAGAACTTGCTCATCGATAGATTTGTCTGTAAAGAGGCAGCATCCTATCAGCGATTGCTATCGATGGCCTGGATTGATTACCGGAAAGCTTTCGATTCAACCTCCCATAGACTTATGATCTGTCTGTTGGAAAGCCTAAAGGTTCATCCACACATCGTGAGGTGCATAGAGACATCAATGCCGCTTTGAAAACCCAGATTTACTATCACATCTCCCTCTCCTCTTTTGCCTCGCATTATTGCCACTATCTCTCGCACTTCGCCATTCCGAAGGGTATCTCTGCGGCAAACCTGGAAACCGAAAGCATAAGGTCACTCATGTATTTTACATGGATGATCTTAAGATCTATGCTAGGAATCAAGAGAAACTACATCTAGCTCTAAAAATTGACAAACAGTACACTTAAGAGATTGGAATGGAGTTCGGGTTAGAGAAATGCGCCAAGGTTAATTTGAAGAAAGGAAAACTTAATGGCACACCTTTGCGCTGGAGGGACCTATAAATACCTGGGCGTACCACAGAGCCGCATTCAGGACGTGAAATTTATAAAGGATACTCTCCGATGCAGATACAAACGTCTCATCCGACGGATATGGTCTTCCTAGCTGTCGGCGAGGAACAAAGTATCTGCAACGAACATGCTTGCCGTCCCCGTAGTACTCTATTCATTTGGAGTGGTGCCATGGACGAAGGACGAGCTCAGATCCCGTGATATCGGGTCCCGAAAGGTTATGCACATTAACAAAAGCATGCACCTTAAGTCTTCTGTTCCACGACTTTACATCTCACACCGTCAAGGTGGTCGCGGAATACTGAATCTTGAATGTCTTCACAAGAGGATTGTTCTGCATACAGCACATATGGTCGCAAATGGACATGACCCTCTTCTTAAAATGGTCAGGAAACACGAAGAAGTGGGCAAAGGGGCGTTTCTGTACAAAGCAGCGGAGGAGGCTGCTGAAACCTCAGCCTTGACTTCAATATTAGGGGTGAGCAAAATGCATCAAATCTTATCCAACTTGAATACTCACTCCTGAAGGCCCGGATTAAGAAAGCACAGGAGAAAAACTTCCGCGAACAGCTCCTCGACAAGAGAATGCACGGCATCTTCCACAGAAATGTGGAAGATCAGTCGATGTCGTATGAGCTAACGTTTGCTTTCCTTAGATCACCCGGATTGAAGTCGGGCACGGAGGGCTACATTTTGGCATGTCAACACGGTGTCATTTCCACTCTAGCATACCGTCGCCACATTTTGAGCCAAGACATTCCCGATGATAGCTGCAGAGCGTGTCATGCATACCCCGAGCATCTAGGACACATACTATCTAGTTGTCCAACTCATGCGGGAACGACCTACATCCAAAGGCACAATGCGGCACTAAGAGTGCTTTATTACCATCTCTGTCACTCTTATGGCATTAGCCCAAATACCTCTCCGCTAAACGCTCCTAGAGAAATAGAGTCAATTGTCGAAAATGAGAAGTGCCGCATATACTGGAACTTCGTATTCTCGACAATTGTTTCTGTTGCGCACTCGAGGCCTGATATAGTTATCATTGACTTCGAGAAACGAACCATGTTCGTTATCGAATTCTCGGCACTAGCTGACAAAAACGTCACAGCCAAGGAGAAAGAAAAGAAAGAGAGGTATAAAGACCTTATAAGGGAGTTGCGACGGTTATACCCGGAATATTCTGTTAAGCTAATCGTCTTGATCATCGGCGCTCTTGGAGGTGCCAAGGTTTCACTGGTTAATAGCCTGAAAAACATCCCTGCGTGTCAACAAAATGCTGAGACACTTGCGGGGAAAATGCAGAAGGCGGTCGTCCTTGGGTCGCTCCGTGTTCTCAGGGTGCACGAGACTTTTGCCAGATCATCGTATTGAGTTCGTCGCAGTCTGTAATCTCCTATCTCACGGTCGTGAGACGTGGTTACAGCTGAAATTTTACCGCGATTTCACTGGGAGCGGGTGCAATTTATCAGATTAGCACCCGCTCCCGCCGAAATCCTGCGGTTGTCCTTATGACAAACTTCGTTTTCCCATGAATCCTACCGGACCAGCCGGCTCGACCTTGAGTTTTTGGCAAGTAGAACAGGATCCAACATAAGCAGCCACATCTCTGAACATCCTCCATGCGTCTTTTCCACTCCGAGATGACCAGAAGTAGCCGCATTATGTGCCTCCTGTAAAGCTTCTCTCCTCAACTCTACAGGCAAAACTATTCTCCAGGCCTCGAGATCCGGCAGAATGGGATCAGAGAAGGTATTCGGCCGGTGACAATACAAATGGCCACCATCCACCTTCTAGTCTGGAAAATGTGAAGGCATTTCTTGGACATTCTTGATCCGCCTGAGATACATACGAGACAGAGCATCCGGCACGTGGTGGAAGGCACCTTTCCTATGCTTGATGGTAATCTGATTTCTAAGGAATTCCGTAGCACACCTTCCTGGTCTACCAGTTGGGTCCTTCAAGTTGTACAACCAACTGAGGCTACTCTGGCCACTTATTACTTCGAAGGGATAACCCTCAAGGTAAGGGGCTGCCATTGTCCGGCTGGAATAAGCAATGACCTGCTCTGCACCATCTATAAACTGAGTCAAAACGGCCCCTAGTCCAGTACTAGTCGCATCAGTCTGCAAAGTGAAGGGTAGGCTAAAATCTGGTCTTGCCAACGTGTAGCTGAGGTTGAAGCTAATTTTAACTTTCCAAAAGAATTTTGCTGCTCCTCGCCCGAAATAAATCTACGGCTTTTCTTCAACAGGCGGAATAATGGTTCAGCCATAGTAGCAAAGTCCTTAATAAATCTTTGATACCAAGAACCCATTCCCAGAAGCCGTCTCAGTTTTTTCAAGGTGTTTGGAACCGGGTAATTAGTCACTGGCTCCACCTTCTCAGAATCAGCATGAAAGCCTGACTGGTTGACCATATACCACAGATATGCGTAAGTGTTATTTTGTAGGTCTTACGGTCTTCAATAAAGTAAAAGAAATAACAAACGAAATTACAAAAGAATTCATTTATTAATCATGCTGACGTTTCGGCTATCACTGCGTGCCTTTTTCAAAGAATCTAAATAAATAATATATAAATAACAACAGTTATAAGTTTTTTACAAAAAAATTTTAAAAGTAAAAGAATAAAAATACCTGTGATTAGTATCTTGTAAGAAACAAGAGTTTTTCAATTTTGGAGTCAACAATATGTCAAAAGTTTTATGGTCAAATTTAAAAATAATACTAAAATGTGACTCCAATTTAAAAAACAATTATACAACATAGTATCGTAGAAAAAAACCTCAACAATTGAAGAGGCTTTTTTAGACGGAGACTACATCTTAAATTAGGAAAACCAAATCTTTATAATATTTTGGGACAACGACGAACATATGCCAAAGTAGACAAGAGACAAACATTAAGGCGGTAAATTCATTAATACA
>CAKNYM010025034.1:0-39087 GCA_932195095.1 Andricus curvator
TAAACAAATTAAATTTTCTTAAAATAATTTAACTTTTAAAGCTGTTATGTAATGAAACACATCTCTGCATTTTGCTTTATTAAGAGTCAATAGATTTCTTGCAAAAAGGTGTGATGATGCTCATCGACTTCCGGTTCTGTTCGTGTGTGAAAAATTGCTGGTTTCGCAAAGAGAGCATATTTTGTTCTAAACCGGAAGAAATCACGAATTTTTAGCGGGAGCACCGAGAGAAAGCCGGGAGCCGAACATTACAAAAATAGTGGCCACCCTGAAAACGTTTTTTAACAAAAATTTTAATTTTAAACGCCTTAAATTTTTAATGATTCAGTCTTGAAAACTGCATTTCAAAATTCTTTAAATGGTAAATCTACGGCTTACAAATAAAGACCTGAAATGAACATTTTGTAAAGTATTAGATTTTAGAATTACCTAGCCACTTTTTCCATTTTTGATTGAAATTCAAAAATCCAATCAAAATTTCAATTGAATAATATAGTACCGTTTATTTGAATTACAAAAAATCAATTTCATTAATTTAATTAATTTTTAAGGGAAATTACACAAATGAATAATTGAAATCCTCATCGATAGTAAATTAGTATTTAAATTTGAATTAAAGTAATTGAGCATACCTATCTTATTGTTAGCCATTGACAATAGAATAATTAGACCATCATCCAACATGTGGAATGACAATAAAGTTGAAAAAGCAAATAAAAAATATAATAACCGAGTAAAATAAAAATAAAACTATCCATTTCTCTTAATAATTTTGTTATTTGAATTGATTTTATGCGTCTTTGAATAAGTTAAGAAGCTTTAAATTTTAGAGTAATAAACTCGATCGGATATTTCTAAACTGGAACCCCGACCAACAAGAGATTAATTTTATTGCAGTAAAAACCCCGTAATTATATTATTGTAGTAGCACTCTTTACAATGCCCACTTTCAATAGCTCAGGTACACACCCTGCCTTCTCATCTAGTCTAGTCTACACCTGTTTGTCTTTTTCGCTCTCTATCGCCGAACATCGCCAGCGGGGGGTCCTTTGTACCAATGAGGTATAAAATATGAAACATGAAAAGTTTTCAATTCCACAATTAGTAATTTAATAATATTATTTTCGAAATCTGCGTTTCATGGCGATTCCAACGATATGTCACTTGTGTTAATAAGTTCAAAATTAGATTCCTTTGAATTTAATTTGAATTGTTTTGAATTCCCATGAATTTATTCTAAATTCGTTCAAATTCACCCGAATTCTAACACATATTTTCAAATTTTATTCTATTATTTTAATTAAAACAAAAAATTAGACACTTTTAGTCACTTTTTGGGTTAGAAATAAGTCACCTTTGCTCATTTTTTTTTGGTGCAAATTGGTCACTTTTTCATTTTTTTTCGAATGAATAATGATGTGTGAGCAATATTTTAATTACCATGTTTTTTAAACTTATTCGTCAAATAAATGTATTGAATCATTTTATTTTTATATTGAAAATTTATTTTCAAAATTCAAGGGTAAGCAAAATGTAACATTTATTCCAGGTGAAAACGTTATATATGACAAAACACTGATATTTTTCATTTGTTTTATACAGAAAAAGGTATAAAAGAAATGAAAAATATCATTGTCTTGTCCATTATATATAAACTATATACAACTTTTTCACCGGGATTTGCATGACAAAACTGATAAAAACTCAAGATCTATAATGTACAATTTTATTTAATCAAGCCAGATGCATACAACAGTATTTCAATTTATATTTTACTCGAGCACAAGTAACTGTATTGTTACATAACCGTCAAAAATGGTATTTTGACAATAAATGAAAAATGCCCATTTTTCTACATATGCAATGGATTATTTAAATTGATATAATTATTTTTGAGAACTACACTGTTAAAAATGTTTGTAATTCTCCAACACTTCTACAATACAAACGTAAGGTAAAATTGAAAAGTAAAAATTGCCACAGAGGAGAGTTTCTACCACCACACCCGCCCTCCAGTAGAAACAGAGTTTCTACTGGAAAAAAACACGGAACATGTTTTCCCGGCGGGAATTTTCTCTAGCTGGGCATCCCTGATTTATATAATTGATGATAATCATTAACAATTCAATAATTGTTGATTTTATTATTATTAATATTTATTAATATTACGTATACAAATAATATTTCATTATTAATTATTACTTTGATGATCAAACCCCGTGAAATTTTAATTATTTTGGGTTAATTTAAATCGTTTAAAATTAACAATTTTTAAATTGTTAAGCATTATTATAATTATTAATTATAATGTTCAACGATGCAAGAATTTTCAATGTATACGCAATTTAGACTATCTTGAAATAGGTGAAATTTGAAAGGGCTTTAGTATAAAAGTAATAATTAATAATAAAATATCATATACAGGGTGTCCCAGACTCAAGTCATCAAATCGAGCGCTGAGGTGGGGTTAGCGAGGGAGAACACTACGTTGGAATTTCGCTCACGTACACACGACTGTTTATGCGGCGCTCCTGATTGGTGCAGCTTGAGTATTTTATAACTGAAAAACTAAAACTTCAACTGATTTTTGGAAAAGGAATTTTCTATTTTTTTTTATTTCTATACAGTTATATAAGTCCGGACACTTGAGTCTGGGGCACCCTGTATATAATATTATTAAATAATAATAATAATAATAATAATGATTAACAATTTAGGAATTGTTAATTTTCAGACGATTTAAAGTTATTTTTTATTATTATACCATTAGGCTTTTCCCTTTCGCGGGGTAGGCGTGTTTTGCTCGGTTGGAAAATAGTATTGTGTAGATGGGTATATAGGTATAGTATATACATAGGTGTAAGTTATAGATATTTTAGATTGATCTAGAATTCTCGTGTTATTTATTTATTTATATAACACGTTCGTTCCGCAACACTGCTCCGACCCAGGTTGCTGATCAATCTCTCCAGCGATCACCCCAAGTGAAGAGCCTCACAAAATTGTTATGTGTGGTTCCCCACTTGGGCTCATTAGCATCCAAGGTCTTTGTTTCAGGCGTCATTTACTCTATTGTCACTCTGTTTACAAACTATTTGTCGCCACACTTTTTTGTCCTGGCATACTACTCTAGCTTCCTTCATGTCCATGCATTTTTTCATGCAAGCTCTCGTATTTCTATGGCTTCTTATGTCTCTTCGGATTAATGTCTCATTCACAGATTCTAGCCATTCTTTCGGCGGTCTACCTCTGGGCATTCTGCCATTTACTTTACCTTTATACACCTGTTTGGTCAGTCGTTCATCTTTCATTCTTTCAACATGTCCGAACCACCTTAGCTGATATCTTTCATATATGTCAACTACTGTCTCTTCGGTACCACATTCTTTGAGGATTATCTCGTTTCGGACTTTGTCCATCAGTGTTGTCCCGCATATTGTGCGCAGAGGTTTCATGTCCATCGCGTTAATTTTACTCTTGTCCTTTTCTCGACATGTCCATGTCTCGCTACCGTATAGCACAGTCGGTACAAATATATAATTATGTCTGGCCATTTTAGCTTTTTTTATATGTTTTTATTTCTGAGAATGGACCCTGCTCTACCGATAACCTTCTTACCCTCATTTGTGCGCCTAACTCAAAATAAGTCAAATTTCAAAGGATTTGAGTATGAAAGTAACAATTAATAATAAAATAATATTTATATATAATATTAATAGATATAATTGATAATAAAATTGATAATAATGAAGTTAACAATTCTTAAATTGTTAATCATTATTATTATTAATCATATAAATAATGATTATCAGTTTAAAAATGTTTAATTTATAAACGATTTAAATTATAGTATATTGTGCTACAAGTTGAAAAAGCGAGAGATTTAAAACGAGTGTGAAGTTAGCTACCCGAGCGGAGCGAGGGTGGCTATCACACGAGTTTTAAATCGTCGCTTTTTCAATGTGTGGGACACGATACTTTTTCTATAATTTGTTAAAAAGTGCTAGTTTTTGTTTACCTGTTTTTTGTGTAAAAAGAAGGCGATTTTTTGTCGATTGACGCAACAATGACAATGGCAATTATCAAAACCATGGCAATAATATGGCAGTAATAATAAGCTTGTTCTCACAATTGAATAGTTGGCCCATAAAGTTGAGGGCTTCAAAACTTCCGATTTTTCGTGAAAAAAACCAAGCACAGTATTTTCGGAGAAACTGACGGTGTTTTTTTGCTTTTGCCAAGTGACAAAAGTACATACAAAATACACAACTCGAGACTTTTCAGGAAATTGCTTTTAGGTTAGGGACGACAGTCGGAAAATAGAATGAAGTTGGCTGCGCACGATGCACGAGTCCACCCGAGGCAGCACGAACCCACCCGAAATAACATTTACTTTTTCCACTGTGCCTCACTTTTATCACTGTCCATTTACTTTTTCCACTGCATCTGTCCACTTTTGTCACTGTTGCCCGGAAAGGTCGGCACTGCGCATGCGCCACGTCATCGAGCAAAAATCGGTAACTTTTTACACCAAAAACAGGTGGAAAAACTGGCACTTTTTCGCAAATTGTAGAAAAAATTAAAATAATTAAAGTTTGAAAGGGTTTGTGTATAAAAGCTGTAACATCACAATTCTTGGTAATTAAACATTTTTTCAGTTTTAAATAAATTTCGTATTCATTTAATTCCCAACGTTTTGTAGCAGAAATTGTGTTTTCTATTATTATTTTATATTTTAAATTACTTCATTTTGAACGGTTTTTGAGAATATTCAATTTTAAAGGTTTATAATTGAAATTTTTCCATTTGGAACGGTGGTAATCGTAGTGCATTTATTTTTTTATTTCAGAAAAATTTGTCAAATCAATTTCAATGGTAAATGATAATTTTTTACATTATCATCTCAATGAGAAGGTATTGGTTTTATGTGAAAGTTGTCTTTCGCAGATTCCATCAAATCTCGACGTTTTCGGACTCACTAATTGAAAAAAAAATGGATTTGACTTCGGTGTCAGCTTGTCGTTGTCGTCATCGTTGTCGTTGTCTGTGAACACGATGACTTTTGAAGGAATTGTCCGATTGAATTGCCCTTTGGCATACTTTTTTAACGCCTAAAAATAAAGATGGAGTTCGTTAACCCACCATTTTTGATCAACGGTTCTAGTTTTATCCATCGAAAATACTTTTTGGCAAATAAAAAGTTCCATTTTCCAGCGAAACCATGTGAGATACGAAAAAAATGTTCTGAGCAAATTTGTTCATCTAAAAAATGTCTACAAATTTGCTTGATACTATTTTTTTGATGAGAGGCATAGTTTTTATTCTAATCATGAAAAATTTCATTAATCAGTTATATTGTGCAAAGGAAATATTTTGCGATTTTCTCAACAAAAAAATAGGTTGAAATTTTTTTAATTTTTAAAACAAGTATTAATTTTTCTTAAAACTCAAGATAATAACATTGATTTCGATATTTTTCTACTAGAAAAATAATCTTTACAAAAGGCAATCATTGTCCTAAATAAGTGTGTAAATTTCAATTTTGATATTCGTAATAATATACATAATAAAATGTACAAATATTAACTATTTATATTTATTTATGCTCGTATTTTTCAAGAAAAAAATTAGGCAGGTGAGAAACGAAAACGAAACAATAAGAAATATAAACAAAAAGTTAGCTTCTGCGAAGAATTGTTTCGATATGTAGCAGAATGACTCTTCATATGTGCCCCACTGTATGCGCATGCCTTTTTCTACTACTCAGTGGTTCACATATCCAGTAGAAAGTTTTTCTGAAATAAGTCTCGTGTTTTACGGGTATCCAAGGTGTCTAGCATTCTGAAAATCCTTGAAAACCTGGAAAAGTTGTTGAATGTTTTTACCTGGAAAAGCTCTTGAATTTTGCACACACCTTTTTGGTACTTGATTGTTTACTTTATCGCGGTGAAAATAGCGAAACTAATATCGAAAATATTTCAAAGCTTCTTATTTATTTCCGATTTTTTTCCACTTTAACGACGATTTCATTCACATTTTCTCAAATCTAATAATATTTTTCTGTTAATATATTGAAAAAAGTTCAATTCCGCTAACAATGAACTTTTATGAATTAGACTTTGTAAAAATTTGACTGAATTATTCCATACTCTTTGTACAGTATGGCTGTAGGCCAGGAAAAACCTGGAAATCAGGGAAAGATCAGGGAATTTTATTATCCGGGAAAAGTCAGGGATTTTGACCAAAATCTTGCAAAAGTCAGGCAATTTCTATAAGAGCTTTTTAAATGACTGTTTAGGATAAAAAATTAGAAAATTTTACATTTCAATTTTAAATTGTGTTATTCCATGTATAAAAGATTGCGTGTTAAAAATGTTCGAAGATTAACATTCTGGCATTTGAATATTAATAGCCAGGGTTAGGGATTTTTGAAAATGAAGAATAGGGTTACTCTGATATAATGTTTTTGTTAGTAATTTATTTGCCTCTTGTTTTAATTAATTTTCTTCAGTTGTTTCCTCCTGTCGATTATACTTTTAGTTAAGAATTTTATTATCTAGTTGCAAATTCAACAATTTTATTAAAAAGTCATCGTTTTGTATTTGAAATATCCTCTATCACATAATTCGTTGAAAATTAAATTTTTTTATGTAAAAATCAATTTCAATTCAAGTACTTGGGTAAAAGTTGAACCACTTTGTTGAAAATTAATTTGTTTGTTTCAAGGTTCAAATGTTTGCTTGAAAATTCGTTTTTTTTATATTTTAAGTTTATTTTGTACCTGAAATTGTTAGTTATCCATGTTTTGTTGAAACTTGATCTAGTTTAGTTAGAATTTCGTCCTTATTGGTAGAAAAATAATTTTTTTGATCGAAATTTCTTCTTTTTTGGTTAAAACTTCGGATTGAAAATACGACTGTTTTACAAAAACATTCGTATTTTGACTTAAAAGTTCATAAATTTTGATGAAATATTTTTTTTTTCACTTACAAATCTTTATTTGTTGAAAATTCGTCTTTTTGGTTGGAAATTACATTATTTTGTTGAAAGTTTGTCTTTTTGGTAGAAAATCAATATTGCAGGTTTGAAAATTCAACTGCTTTGTAGAAAATTCGTCTTCCGGGTTGAAAATTTGTGTTTTTTATTTAAAGTTGACCTCCTTTGTTAACAATTTATTTTCTTGCTTGCAGATTCATAATTTTAGTTGAAAATTCATCTTTGGTCGAAAATTCAACTTTTTGTTTGAAGTATGTATTTACTGAAAATTCATCTTTTTTTAGTTGAAAATACAACTATTCATTTGAAAATTTATGTAGAAAATTAATCTTCTTCGTTCAAAAATCGTTTTGGTTAAAAATTCAACATTGCAGGTTGAAAATTCTGAAATTTGGTTAAAAGTTCAACTATGTTATTAAAAATTTTGTTTCTTTGTTACCCGTTAATATTTTTTGTTTAAAATTAATTTTTTAGATAGAATATTTAAGTGTTCTGTAAAAAAATTATCCCTTTTTGTTAAGAAATAATCTGTCTTCTAAAATAATAAATTATTTGGTTACAAATTTAACTCTTTTTGATTGAAGCTTAATCTTTTTATTTAAAATTCGATCATTTGGTTGAAAATTCATCTTTGTAGGTTGAAAATTCATCAATTTGGTTCGAAATTTAACTATTTTGTAAAAAATTTAACTACTTTATTGAAAATTAAACTTAAATTAGCTTAAAAGGCGATAAGTCAGTCAAATTTCAACTAATTCTAATGAAGAAGATATTATTACACGCAGAATTGAACTCATTTTGATTATTTTAGCTTTATGATTTTTCACCATGGTAAAATGAACAATTACCGAAAAACTGTTTTTGACCATAAAATCAGATTTTGGGGGCATATGAGAAATTTCGCATATGACACATTTTTAGAAAGGTACGTGGAAGAATTTATTTTTGTCCTGGAAAACTTGAAAAAGTCCTGAAATTGTTTGTTTGCAGAAACGCTAGACACCCTGGGTTTATTTTCAAGTATTTTTCTTACATTCAGTATTTTGCCTATGTCTGAGGTCATAAAAGTAGCTTTTATGATTACCAAAAATATTTAATAATTAATTATATGTACAATTTTCCGAATCTTATTTTTTTGTTTTTTATGGGATGCCAATGCATTATTTCCCACGCGGATTGTATAGAGGAAATATTTGTCAATTTTCTATATTTCCCTGCAGATGAGCAGGTAAGCCGAGTAACGGGAACTAAAACGAAACGGGAGGGTGCAATAAAAATGGTTAGATTGTCTGTCTCTTTCGTTGCTAAGTTTCTCTCTCTAACAGGTCAAACATTTTACCAACAGAATACTACCGCTTTTCAGGTATGAGTTTGTACTTATATTTTCCAGGGGGCACTAGACTGTATTTCTGATTTTTTTATAGATGTCGCTGCAATCATTTATGTCCTCAGCCAAACCTACCGTTTCCCCTTAAAGTGACGACCGGCACGTTTCCTGGAGACCGGCAATTGGCGGATCGCTGATGCTGAAATAAAGAGAAATCCCTTGGAAAAGACGAGAATCCCCTTATTGGTACGTACATATATACGGTACTGACGGGTTCTAGGTATGGTCGTATTGCTGCGCGTCGAATGCATAGTGATCGCCTGATTTTGAGCCACTCGCTCTATCCTCTATAGGATGCCCTACATTTGTTCTCACTCTTGCCTACCTGCCTATAAGCTCCTTCTACTCTCTTCTTCTTTTCATCTCAGAGAAAATTACGGAATTCCGCTCGCGTTTTGCAAGACACGCGTCTATAAACCTCGATTTCTATATGACCTCTGATCCTTTCCGGTCACCCCTGGTAAAAATGCGCAGTTCCAGAACGAGTGAACTGCTTGTATACATTTGTTCAAAAAGTAATTTCGTTTCTTCAATGATAAAATAGACAAAAACTCAGGTGGAAATTGTAGCAATGGGCTAGTATACCGTATATAGTCTGGCGTAGTACAGCGTCAATAGTTTTCTCCTATGAGAAGTTATAGAAATTATAAAAAGAAGAATTCATATTTAGCGAAATATGAAAAATGTTTATGTCACACCCCTTTACGATTAGTTTGAACATAAGTATTTGAAAATAAAATTATAAACGTACGGACTGTCCGAACGTTTAGACTCGGCCTAAATTATATTATTAACAGTGTATACAGGTAGCGAAAACAATTTGTTTATTTTAAGTAAGATTATAAATTATATTAAATAATATAAAATATGTAGTCTGAAATTCAAACTCATATATGGGGCAGAATACGTTAAGTGTTCCCACCTAAAATTATTACTTTTTTTTGATCGCGTTGAATCTTGACTGAATCATAATCCTGGCGGACCTATATGAATTTACCAATCCAGAGGTCTATTTATCAACCGGTTGTCGATATACAGGAGCCTGAAGTATTCACTTTTTCACGTCCTTTTTCACCTTTATATGTAAGTGTACCTTCCACTCATTGTCAGAGAAATTTCCTCTCGTGACAAAAAGGATGTTTCTTGACGTAAAAGGAATCTCTTAAATTTAAGGTTGAGTGGATTTTCATTTGTCTCAACAGGAATCTTTTTGCACAAAAAATTTTCCTTATGCGACTAACTTCACCTAATCTTGCAGCCAAAAAATTCTGTTTGTGTAAACATATATTCACGTCGTACAAAACAAAAAAGGCAAAAGGACGATGCTTTTTTTCAAGCCAACTTTTTCTCTGAGTGTCTTTTAGGCTAATCCCATTGAACTTTTATTATAGTGTTTTGAAAACCTCTTTTCATGTGATTTAAGACTATAATAACGAGTTTTTTCAATTAAAAATGTTTTTTGTTTGAAAATCAAAAATAAAATTGACTTTTTGAAAAAACGCTACTTTTAATTTTCTTTCTTTTTCAAAAAATAGCTTTTTTATACTCTTCAAAATCATGTAGAAGAAATAGTCGGATGGAAATATTTGTTAGGTCAAATTGAGCTTTTTACGCTCGAGGGTACCACGTTCAACATACGCAGCGCCAGAGAACAAATCCTGTAAGTTCTAACGTGCCTCTAAACTTGCATTTAACTATATTGGCATGATTTGTTGTGTGTATGTATGTTATATATAATCATATCATATATCATGATAATAATCAGAATCGTATATATTTTTTTTTAATTATATATATATATATATATATATATATATATATATATCTTTAAAAATTTGTCATAAGGACAACTGCTGGATTTCGCCGAGAACTGGTGCCATTTCAGAAAATGGCACCCGACTCAATTCGACGATCCAGCAAAAGTCTCGTGCACCTTGCGGATATGGAGCTACCCAAGGACGAGCGCCTCTTGCATCTTCCCCGCAAGTGTCTTAGCATTTCGTTGCCACGCAGGGAAGATTTTCAGGCTATTAACCAGTAAAAGTTTGGCACCTGTAAGAGCACCCGCGATGTCACCCGAGATGTCAGGCCTCGAGTGCACAACAGAAACAATTGGCGAGAATATGAAGTTCCAGCAAATGCGACATTTCTCATTTTCGACAATTGAGTCTATTTCCGTAGTAGCGTTTGGCGAAGTGGTGTCAGGGCTAATGCCGCAAGAGTGACACAAATAGTAATAAAGCAATATTCGTGCCGCATTGTACATTTGGATGTACGTCGTTTTCGCATGACTTGGACAACTAGATAGTATGTGTTCTAACATGTGCTCGGGGTGTGCACGACACGCTCTGCATGCAGCTATCATCGGGAATGTCTTGGCTTAAAATGTGGCGACGGTATGCTAATGTTGAAATCATACATTCTTGACTAGCCAAAATAAAACCCTCCGTGCCCGACTTCAATCCGGGTGATTTCATGAAAGCAAACGTTAGCTCATACAACATCGACTGATCCTTCACATTTCTGTGGAAGATGCCGTGCATCCTCTTGCCGAGAAGCTGTTCGCGGAAGTTTTTCTCCTGTGCTTTCTTGATCCGGGCTTTCAGGAGTGAGTACTCGAGATGGATAAGATTTTATGCATTTTACTCACCCCTGATATTTAAGTCAAGGCCAAGTATTTCAGCAGCCTCCTCCGCTGCTTTGTACATAAAAGCTGCTTTGCCCACTTCTTCGTGTTTTCTGACCATTTTAAGAAGATGGTTTGGTCCATTTGTGACTATACGTGCTGTACCCAGAATAATCCTGTTGTGAAGACATTCAATATTAAGTATTCCGCAACGACCTTGGCAGCATGAGATGCAAAGTAGCGGAACAGACGATTTACGGTGCATGCTTTTGTTCAAGTGCATAACTTTTCGTGACCAGATATCGAGGGATCTGAGTTAGTCTTTCGTCCATGGAACCACCTCCAAATGAATAGAGTACTACCCAGACGGCAAGCATGCTTGTTGCAGATACTTTGTTCCTCGCCGTCAGTTCGGAGGACCATATCTGACGAATAAGACGTTTGTATTTGCATCGGAGAGCATTCTTAATCGATGCTTTAAATTAACCTTGGCGCATTGTTCTAACCCAAACACCATTCCAATCTCTTAAGTCTACTCTTTGACATTCTCTAGAGCTAGATTTAGTTGCTCTTTATTTTTAGCATTGATCTTGAGATCATCCATGTAAAATACATGAGTGAGCTTATGCTTTTGATTTACAGTTTTGCCGCAGAAGTATCCTTGGGAATCGCGATGTGTAAGAGATAGTGGACATAATGTGAAGCGAAAGTGGAGAGGGCTCACGGTGTCACCCTGAAACACACCTCTCTGAAAAATGACGCTGTTAGTTGTCACACGATGTTTTCCAGATGAGATAGTTAATCTGGTTTTCCAAAGCTGCACCAATCTCTTTATGCGCCTCACGATGTGTGGATGAACCTTTAAGCTTTCCAACAGAAAGATGATAACTCTATGAGAGGTTGAATCGAAAGTTTTCCGGTAGTCAATCCAGGCCATTGACAGGACGCGCTGATGGACTGCTGCGACTTTGCAGACGCACCTGTCAATTAGCAGGTTCTCTTAGCCGCCTGCGACGCCTTTTTCGAACCACGTTTTCGTACATCTCTCTCCACACAGGTTCAATTCTTCGAACAATCCTGTCATTTAGGTCAGCTGTAAAAATCTTATACAGCGTGTTCAAACAAGTTATTAGCCTGTGATACTCTGGGTTGAAAAAGTCGCCTTTCTTCGGTAGGAGTATAGTGCGTCCTAACACAAGCCACTGCGGAATGGGCTTTTCCGACTTTAATTATGAGGTGATTATGCAATCCACATGTTGGTGTGTATAAGTAAACTTCTTCCACCAGAAGTTCGTAATACCATCTGGTCTTGCAGCGGAAAAGTTCTTCGTGCTCCTAAGTGCGTTTTTCACCTCTTCGGCAGTGATTGATGGACATTCCTCCTTAGATGTTCTGAGGTTATCGCAAAACTCCTTGAAGCGGATGATATTACTAGTATTTCCTTTCAACCTCAGTGTCTTCGGCATCTTGTATAACTCTCTCCAAAATATCTCTACCTCGCTGGGCTTAGGTAGATTTTGTACAGAAACAGGGAGAGTACTGAAGAGGCGCGATGGGTCAGCGAGAAACTGTTGATTCTCTCTGACCTATCACTCCCTCTTCTGTATTCTCCTCCTTGCGTCGGATAACACCCGTATTTTGTCAGTAATATGCTGCTTGATTGTCAGCAGCTTTGACTTTTTCAGTGTGTGATGGTAGATCCTCAGTTCTTGGTCGAACTTTCAGACCCTTTGCGTGAACGGTCTACCAGATGTTATGTAGTCAATCACACAATAAAAACGGGACGCATTCTGTCTTTCCCATCCAATCTTCCTGTTCAGTTGATGCAAGAGTCTTTTGGTCTTTTGATCCATCCTCAGTTTTAGCCTTTGATTTGAATCAGCCAAAGCTCTCGCCGCACCATTAACTGAACAATTATTGATGGTCCAGAGGTCGAACCTGCATGTTAATGTTTCTCCTTGTCCAGAAATCGCGATTATCTCTTAGAAAGTGCCTGCTTTCTGCGGTTGGTCTTAATGTCCCTTCCTCATTTTCGTCTGCAGCTTGTCCACGAAACGGTTGGGGAAGCGCTCCGCTTACATATCCATTTTTCGAGCAGTAGGCTCTGGGTGTTTCCGGCACCACAGAGAGTGCAAACGCGCCATAAAGCGTCCGTGAACAGGGATAATGCTGTCATCGTAGCAGTCCAGTAAGTCATCCTTCAGTTGATTTGTCCACTCGATGTGAACGTTTCGTCGGTTGGTCGTCGTGTTTCCATCTAAATTATTTTCAGCACCCAGAACTCTAGGGTGATCGACACTGTTTGCCGACCCATTTTCGGATGTTCTGCGCCTTCGAACGTTTTGAACCGCATCTACAACTGGGTTTGGTGGTGTCATGGTTGTTCCTACAAGCGGATAGGGAAAGGGTTCGTTCATCCTTGTACAGCCCCATATGCAAGGATAAGGCTGCATACCCGTGTGCATACCCTGAGAGGTCGCCCGGTATCCCAGAGTCACCGTTCAAGACACCTCACCCAGGTGCCATTCAGCTTTTGGCATGGTTGTTGCCATTTAAACATTTTATAATGCGTCAAAAAATGTCTAGTTAAATTCAGCATAATCTATAAAATTCACGTATTAAATATCTCCTCCTTTAATGAATATTATTTTGTGTTATAATTTGTCTCTCTACGCTTGAGAATCGTAAGGTGCGTTAAGGATACTTTCAATTGAAATTAAATAGTATCAATAAGCAATTAATAATTTGACCAAAGTCTGTACGCTCTTTTATTTTATTTTGTACTTATACAAAGATTTCAATGATAAAATAGATTACTTTTGTATTAATGGTATATTTTGTATTATCAAATCTTAACAACGAATTGTAATTTAATTATAAATAATTAATTTTATCATAATTTTATTATTCACTAATTGTTGAAAAATGGTAGGTGTTAAGTTTTTCCATCAGGAAAGTCGGAGTTCTTGGAGGCTGATTCCTGACTCAGCACATCGGCATTAATATCTATTATTCTATATCTATATATAATATATATCTAGTATTAATATACAAAATTATTTTGCATATAAATAATTGAAATTAACAACTTGTTTTTGTTTTAATGCATAGAACATGTGCGATGTGCCCAAGAACGCACAGTGGGGTAAAAAAACGTCCGTGCACAAATTGATTTTCAGAAGACAATAATTATTATCCAATTTTAACTATTTTTTTTAATGAAAGCTAATAAAATTTCGCATCGAACTGTCATGGCTTTGATGCAATGAAAAATACCTAGAAAACTGAAAATAACTATCCAAAAAAGATGTCCAATAGCAATGCAAATGTTAGAAAATTTATTGAATTTGTTATAAACAAATAAGTGAATGAAAATGGTTTCGTGGGGATTGGCGGCGATTCGTCACTTGATTCGGCTAAATTTGAACAATTTTTGGACAAAAAGAGTTTTTTTAGTTGAATTAATAAAAGTTAATAAATAATTTGTTATTTTAAAAATAATTTTCATAAACAAATATCTATATCAGGTATTTTTCATGGAATAAATAAAGTTTTTTCTATGAAATCCATCACATATTACTTGGAAATAAAACTATCGGCGCAAAAATTATAAGCATCTGCCTTTGAAGCTTAACAACTCAGCAAAAAAAATGCTAGAGTAATAAGTAAATAGTAATTTGAAAGCTGGAAGTGTTCCACGTAAATGAGCTTGAAGAAGCTAATGTAAAAAAAATGTGTGCATTGCAGCCTGATAAATGTAAAAAAAAGGAATTTCGGGCACATTTAGTAAGAGTCAAGTTTAGGCATTATTTCTTATACAACAAGAAATGGGAAAAATTTGAAAAAAATTCATGAATATAGGGAAAAAATTTGTGAACAAATTGCCGTTGATCAATTTGAGAAATAATAAGAATTGTTGCTTGACATTACAAAAATGTACAACTATACTATCTTCAGTTCTAATGAAGATATTAAAGCGATTCAAACTGCAAACTGTAACCTTGGCTTTGTAATTATTTACAATCTCCCGGAAGGGTTTGATTGTTTTATTTTTGGTGGAAATCGCGGTATTTTCGGACAATTTTTTTGTTGGAAAGTAAGTGTTAGGAACCAGCGGGGGTGCCTTTTTTTTGCTGCCGGTCAGAAGAGGCGTCAGTGTCTTGGCAAGAATTCAGAAGCATGGGTCAAAGAAAGGCACGAGCAGTCGGCAGGAAAGAAAGGCACCCCCGCTGCTTTCTGACACTTGCTTTCGACAAAAAAAAATGTCTGAAAATATCGCGATTTCCACCAAAAATAAAACAATCACATCCTTCTGGGACATTGTAAATAATTACAGAGCCTATCCGTTACAGTTTGGAGTTTGAATCGCTTTAATATCTTCATTAGAACTGAAGATAGTATAACTGTACATTTTTGTAATTTCAAGCAACAATTTTTATTATTTCTCGAATTTGTGAACTGCAATTTGTTCGCAAATGTTTTCCTCATATTCACGAATTGTATCAAATTTTTCCCATTGCCTCTTGTATAAGCAATAATGCTCTAAACTGGACTCTTCTTAAATGGGCCCGAAATTCCTCACTTTTTTTTTACATTTTTCAGTCTGCAAAGCACAAAAAATTTTTTACATTAACGTCTTCAAGCTGATTTTCGTAGAACACTTTCAGCTTTCAAATGACTATTTATTTATGACTGTATCATTTTTACATTCTCATCATAATGAGAAGGTATTGGTTTTATGTAAAATTTGACTTAGTCGGTTTTCATCAAATCTCCACGTTTTGAGACCCCCTGAGTTAGAAAAAACGATTTTTACGAAGGTGTCTGTCCGTCTGTCTGTAGCCTGTAGGCACGATAACTTTAGAAAAAATAATCAGATTGGATTGTGCTTTAGCACACTTTTTTAAGGCCAAAAAAGAAAGAACAAATTCGTTAACCAGCTATTTCGGATTAAAATGCAAAAAGTGAGAGCATTTTTAAAATTTTTGGGACCATTTCTTTTAAGATTTAAAAATTCTATGCACGGCTATTCATAGTATTCGGAAACTCGAACAATTTATCATTATGATATTTTTCGATAAAAATAACATTATCAGAGTTATAGCATTTTCAAAATCCAGAAAAACAAACGACAATGAACATTTTAAGCCGAACAACGCATGATATGAAAAAAAGTCAAGAAAATAAAAACGTGGCTTTTGAAGGAACTACAAAATTATCATAACAACTTTTTTAATTTTTTCGAAAAATCAAAAATTCCAAATTTGATCGAACAAAAAATAATGAAAAATTTCATTTTTCGGTCAAACTAGGCAAGATACCAAAAAAGATAAGGAGACAAAAATTGTGCACCCAAAAAAAGATCTAAAAATTTGTCATTAATCACTTTTTAATAGGACGCTTAGTTTTTCTTTTATTTGTGAAAAATAACATTAAAAATAAAAAATTTAATTTTTGGACAATCGACACAAGCTATGAAAAAAAATTAATAAGCGAAAGTTGTTTACTTACAGAGGATCTACGATTGCGTTATTTATAATTTTCAGAAAGGGCGAGTAGACTTTTTTTCAATCGTAAAAAATAAGAATAAAAATAAAAAAATTAAGTTCTTGGAAAAACGACACGAGTTGCAATAAAATGGATAATAACAACCTTTTTTGTATAGGATGTGTACTTTTGTTTTAATTATAAAAGCAAGATATTGAAAATAAGTATGTTTGACATAATAGTGTTGAACATAATGTAGAAAAGTTTGCATTTCGGACAAAATCGAGTGCAAAGCATGAGGTACGTGATGAGAATGTGTTCGTTAAAGCTAAAGGAGCTTTAACAAAAGAGAATTCCAAATCACCACATTACAGTTGTCGGTGATTTGATCTTTAATTTTAAAACGTCTGTGCGCAAATGTGGGGGAAATACAAAGACCGAGCGCGAAGCGCGAGATAAATATATTATCGAGCGCGAAGCGCGAGAACCAACAGTCGCGCGCCCTAGGCAGATGCTTATAATTTTTGCGTCGATAGTATCATATTTGGTCACCAAATAGAAGTTAATAATTGTTTAAACTACCTTAATTAACAAATGCACTATTTGGCTACTTTTGGAGGTACAAACATGATTTTTTCGATGCAATTCACTGTAAATAACTAAATTCTAAATTTTTAAGAACATTTTTATGACAGTAAACATATTATTATTGTGAAGAACAATTGTTCAAACAAATGTTTATCCTTTTATGTATTTGTAAATAAAATACCGTTTTTTTCACGGAATAAACAGCCAGTTATTTAGCAATGATTTTTTGCTATGAATCGATAACATTTGATAATTGTTTAACAAGTTTTTACAAGTATTTCACAGGTGGGGATATTATTATGAAACCAAACTGATTCTATAAGAAAAGCACTTTCTGTTATACTGATATCGTTGAAACTGCATGTGATACACTTACATCCCAAAAAAATGAATATCGGCACTAGAGGCATTAACTTCACATCGGGACTCACTTGTTCTGCATTCTCGATATATGTATATACATCCAGAAGCTACAAATAAAGACTTCAAAATATGCAGGGAGAACAATACCAGAAAAACAAGTCGTATTGACACAAATACTGACTTACTGCATTACCTCTTATTCTCTGCTGATCTGTACATAACAAGTTTAAGAACTGACTTCGTAAAGCCAGAAAGACCATTGCATGCAGAAGCTACAGCAATGCTTCTAGAAACTACCTAATAGTACTAACTCTGATCATTTTATTAGTACTGACTCCGATCATTTTACCGTAGTATGTTATTTTCAAAATAAACCGATCAATTCCGTTAACCGAAAAAGAAAGTCAAGTAGTAATTAAGTTTCTTTAATAAATCATCAGATTTTATCAACTTATGGCAAGGAATTATTGCTAAGTAATTTTAATTATATTCCACAAGAAAGAAAAATTTTAGTTTACAAATGTATTAGCCGAGAAAAATTTGTTTACTACATTGTTAATAATGATTAAAAATAGTGGATCGTTATCGAACAATCAAAAAAAGTTAAAAAATGTGTTATTAACAGTTTATTACACAAAAAAGAAGCTTAAATGCTGAACAATAGCCAAATAATGCATTTGTGAATTAAGTTTGGTTAAACAATTATCAAATGTTATCGATTCATAGCAAAAAATTAGTGCTGAATAACTGGCTGTTAATTCCGTGAAAAAAGCGGTATTTTATTTATAAATACATACAATGATACAAATTTGTTTAAACAATTGTTTTTCACAATAATAATATGTTGACTGTCATCAAAATGTTCTTAAAAATTTAGAAGTTAGTTATTTACAGTTAATTTCATCGAAAAAAATCAAGTTTGTACCTCCAAAAATAGCCAAATAGTGCATTTGTTAATTAAGGTAGTTTAAACAATTATTAACTTTTATTTGGTGACCAAATATGATACTTAGGTTTTATTTCCAAGTAATATATGATCGATTCCATAGAAAAAACTATTTATTCCATCAAAATAATTGTCTTCTGAAAATTAATTCGTCCACGGGCGTTTTTTTTGCCCCAGTGTGGAACGGTACTTTTCTTTGCAAAAACTCTCATACGTTAAAAGCTGCAGATGTGAACGCCTTTCATTGAATATCTCGGTTCGCTTCAAATATACTTGTATAGTTTCTTCATTAGGGCGGCAGAATAGACGTGAAAGTATCATAGAAGATATGCGGCTGACTAAAAATGACTTGTACTACTTCGGATTTCAAAGACTCATATTTTCCTGATGACATACAGTAGTCGATAAATTTATAATTAGATCCAAGTAAAAATGCATAGAATAGTCGAAGATATTGAGTGTAATTATAAATACTTTCATTCAACTTGAATTGTTGCTCGGTAGACAATCCCGGTCTCACGTTACACTTTTTCTGTTGGCGTAAGATAATAGGTGAATGGGAAATGATCAAGTCTACTTTTTCCCAAGAATTTCAATAATACGCAGAACGATTCGCTTCCTGGGAGTTTCGAGTAGGAAAGTGAAGCAGGATTTGAGATTGAAAGTTGTGATAATCGATTTCCCTTCCAAGTGAATGTGATCATCAAGTCTGCACCTTTTGAAATATTTGTTAATATATTCGTAGACACGAAATTTTAAATTAAATGAATTTACATTATTTTTGTCTTTTTGCATAATATATATCTTAAAATACGATTCCAGATGATAAATATTAATAACACATGCAATGTTGTTATTCTATAAGTCTGAACTCACCAGTTATATTAAAAATAATACAAATATTGTTTTAGAGAGTCCTTTGGGTCCAAACATAAGGTAAACGTCCCAGTAATCGTCACCATAAGAGATTTCATTGACTTCAAATATTTAGAAAATTGTTTTGGAAGGAAAAGTTAAAAAATGATTGGTACTGATTGAAGCATTAAACATCGTAGAATATTATAAAAATTGTTTTTACATTATATTTAATAATACTTCTTATTTATAAACAATTAAAAGTCAAAAAGCACCGATGTCCCAGTTATCGCCATTTCCAAATCAGCCATGCACTAGTAATCGCGAGTCGTTGACCCAATCTTCGTGAAAAAGGTTAAGTTTTTTTGAAATCAGTTTTTAGCGATTTGGAGGTGTATTTCAAGTGTATTTTTGTATTTTAAGTATACTTTAATGAAATGAATGATGTACTGTTAGTTTCATATTGATCGAGAGATTGAGACCTCCGAGATGAAATCCGTCGAAACATAACCTCAAAATCGAATCTTCTGATAGTTCCAATACTTCTGATGGACATTATAATAATTAATCATAATAAAAATGAATTTTCTTTTAAAATTTTTTTTTTATTTCATTTAAAAATATTTTCGAATAAAATTAATATTTTATTTATAAGAAATAAGGTGGTCTCAAAAAAAAATCGAAGTAAATATTTATTACAATTTTTATCACGATAAGCGACAACTACAATGATGAAATTCATTTATAATACTGAATATTATAATTAAAAATTATTAACATCTTAAGTAACTAGATGTAGGACATTCCCGTTCAGTTATTACACATCAAGTACGTTATGCTTTGGGCTCAACATTAAACGATTAAACTTGCATATGATGAAAGATATCTATGTCAAGAATCACATTTGCACAAAGTAAACCTTATTAAAAAATGAACACGTAATTTGTTAACACATAACTGATTATAAATATTGAGAATGCTACTGTAATCTTAAGATCACAAATTTAATGAAGCATTTTCATTTTATAAAGTCATATAACCTAACTTTGTTCTATAAAATGGCTAAGTACAATATAATTACACGGGATACAAAAATTTACACACTGGTAATTCGTATAATTAACTTTATTGCAACAAAAATTATAAACACAATGACGAAATTTGATAAATTGCAGTGACTAGAAAAATCAGGTGTATTTGGAGGTTATGTTCTGCTTACGTTGTCAAAACATTAAAACTATCAATAATTATATATCTGTTACACATTTTTCTTTATATTATGCAGTATAGCGATACCACGCTGAAAACACCAGTTCTCGTAAGATCACTGAAGTTAAGCATTGTTGGGCGCGGTTCGTAATTGGATGGGTAACCGTTCAGGAATACCTGCGTGCTGTTGGCCCGTCGTGGGTGTGGTGGGCCCACATTGGTAATAAATATCCACCTAGAAACACTACCCGAATCGGGTAGTGAGGCAATGAACTTTCGAGTTCGAACTGCTAATCTATGTAGGTATGTATAGATTAATGTTAGCTAATGAAAAACTACTCAATAAATATTAACTTCACTGAAAAATGATAATAAACTAAAAAATTGATGATGAAATCACTAAAGTCATGCCAATATTTTACATCACCTTTTTTCAGTTTTAATCACTAATTTATATTACGATTACAACTCAGAGTAACAAGTCAGTTCTCCAATTTCATTTCACGCCTTTTTGAAATCAATTAAATCATTATTTGTAACGAAATATGGAAATAAAATTTTGACAGATTCGTCCTAGTCTTCGCGACCGGTCGCGATTACTCGAGCAACTATGCTTTTGAAATGTCCCCATAATCGTGACCGACATTTCTCGAACGAGAAGGTACTAAATGAAGATTTTACTTAATTTTATGAAACAAAAATGATCTTTTAATACAAAAAAATAATTTTCGTCCCGATCAAGTAATTTCTTTACATATTGAAAGCTTAAGCAAAGAAACGTGTTTCCTAACCTAACCTAACCTAACCAAAACAAGCACTGTTCAAACTTACTTAACAATATTTTAGAAATGTATTTTCATGCGGAATATACTTACTTCTGGCGTTTACACCTCAAACCTGACGATTACTGGGACCGCCACGATTACTGGGACATCTACCTTATTTATGCATTAACAAGTTTTCTATAATGCCACTGTAATGTATATCCCCACACAATATCTGACCACAAAATTTATTTTAACTTTTCCACACTAATGTATGTTTTACAATTGTAATTGTATAATTCGTAGGTTTCGTTGCAAGAGCAATGCAGTTAGGGTAGACCGTACAAGACCGATGGGTTAAAATTGATTGCTCTATGCAAAGTTAGTAAGACGTTAATATGTTAATAAGGCAGTTTTTTATGAAATAGAAATATCTTAGGACATAAAAATGTAATGGTTCGATTCTTTGGTATTTTATGGATTCGAAAAGTTATTTTTAAACATATGAAGCAAGACGTAAAAGGTCTTTTTATTAAAAACAGCCATAGCTGTGGCATGACTTATTATTCGTTGACGTTCTACTGGTTGCCGAAGACACGCGTAGGTATCTGCCGAATAAGTAACAATATCGGATTTACCAACCATTAATAAATAAAATGCTTTTGTGTGCTTTACACGCGTTTTGTTTTGAGGCTAGAGTTTGATCATATATCGACCATATTTGTAGTGGGCTTACTATCCAAGCATTTTTCAACTTTTTCAAATATTTTCTTGGTTGCTCTTGCCCCGATGATGAAGCCTCAGATGTTTTATAAATTTAAAACATTTTTGATTTGGATTAAGTTTAAGTGTTATAATTACTTGATGAAATAATGTTTCATCTTCCAGAAGATCAAGTTTTCATGCTGTAAGTATTTATATTAGTGCTGCAAACGCTATATTCCTGCCAGCAAATCTTCTATTCTTTAGTTGTCAAAACTGTTTCCTGCATAATTTTTCTTTTACATAGTAAATTTTCTAGATTTAAGTTCATAGCACCATTGCTCTCATAAAATAGATTATTTAATGCAAAGAAGAATCCAAATTATTAAGGAATATTAGTGTTATTTACAAAGTCGCTCTTGCCCCGGCATGGACAGTCGGCTTTGCCCGGTCTGACCGATTAACAGATTTGAAAACTGCACATGGTAACCATATTTCATTAGGTCCTTCAAACGACACTGCTTTTACTCTCATTGTAAGTTTATTATCATACAGACTCGTGCATTCAGTTGTAATCCATGAAATCAATAATTGACACATATACGGTCCACAGCATTTGCACGATTTCACCAAAGGCATCCAGAATTAATTGTTATAAAATACAGTCATAAACAAGTCTTTAAAGTATTATCTTTCATTCCTTGATTTAAAATGGCCAAAAATGCACGGCATCTTCCACAGAAATTTGGAAGATCAGTCGATGTCGTATGAGCCAACGTTTGCTTTCCTTAGATCACCCGGATTGAAGTTGGGCACGGAGGGTTTAATTTTGGCATGTCAAGACGGTGTCATTTCGACTCTAGCATACCGTCGCTACATTTTGAGCCAATACATTCCCGATGATAGCTGCAGAGAGTGTCATGCACACCCCGAGCATCTAGGACACATACTATCTAGTTGTCCAACTCATGCGGGAACGACCTACATCCAAAGGCACAAGCGGCACTAAGAGTGCTTTATTACCATCTCTGTCACTCTTACGGCATTAGCCCAAATACCGCGCCGCTAAACGCTCCTAGGGAAATAGAGTCAATTCTCGAAAATGAGAAGTGCCGCATATACTGGAACTTCATATTCTCGACAATTGTTTCTGTTGTGCCCTCGAGGCCTGACATAGTTCTCCTTGGCTTCGAGAAACGAACCGTGTTCGTTATCGAATTTTCGGCACCAGCTGATAAAAACGTCACAGCCAAGGAGAAAGAAAAGAAAGATAGGTATAAAGATCTGATAAGGGGGTTGCGACGGTTATACCCGGAATATTCTATTAGCTAATCGTCTTAATCATCGGCGCACTTGGAGGTGCCAAGGTTTCACTGGTTAATAGCCTGAGAAGCATCCCTCTATGTCAACAAAATGCTGAGACACATGCGGGGAAAATCATCGAAAGAAAAAAGGAGAAGGAACTCATTTTTAAAATATTTTACTCTTATTATTATATCACACGTAAAAATAAAAATGATGAATATACCATAAAAGAGTCTGAATGCAGCCAACACAAAGAAGCATCAACATAAGTGCTGGAACGAGAGCTTTTAGGTCAATTAGGAGGAGTTAGGTGAATCTTATAAGAATGTGAATGTTGATTAAATTACAACAGAAACGAAGTTTTTCTTTTGAAACAAACATTTATTACATCATCTCAATGGTTTAAGCATAAACGCCTATGGTTTAAATAAAGAAGAAGCAGTTTCAAAAAGGTGCACGAAAAATCTTTTTATAATGAAGGAAATAAATGATAAATGATAATAATATGAGTGACGAAGAAGTTGCCAATGAAAATATCATCTATCATTTCACATGAATCAAAAACTTACCTTTTCATGAACATACAGTGGATTATCACTGAAACTTATGCAGACAATTCACGAAATATAAAAACTGCATTTTAATAGGAGAATTAATTGCTTTAATTTTTTATCAGTAGATTAGAAAGAAAGAAAAAACATACATAAGATTGATAAAGTTCTTATAGCTGTATTCAAGTGTAGGAAATATACATATATTTAATCCTAAGTACATAGAAGTCAGTAGTGAAATCAAACTCTTGTTAAGGAATTTTTAGTTATTTTTAATAATAATGAAATAATGTTAGAGTTTTTAATTCAGAAAAAATTAAGTTTCAACTCATAAGAAAATGATAGTAAGGCATGAAGCATGTGCAAAATAGAGAACCATGTGATGTAATTGACTTATAAGCTATAGATTAAATAAAGTGACAAGCATATGAAGCAGATAGAGCATGTTTGGTATACGTGACAATTTTAGATTATAAGTGAACGGAAGAAATAGCGTACTTTGCAGAAGGGAGACTGTGGGGTCCAGCGATACAATTTTTTTAAAAGATAAAGTGAATTTTCTCCATATTCTCACTTGCGTGGTGCAGTGTATGTATAGCGGGCGTAAAGTTCTGTGTAGCGGGCGTAAAGTTTCATGGAGCGGGCGTAAGGTTTCATGTCAGGCCGGCGGCGGAGTGCGCATGTGCATGTAATGCCGCGTTTTCAAGGGGGGTCGGACAAAATAGTATATTGTGTATCGAGGGCGTAAAGAAGGCTATTTTGAAGAGTGTGAACTTGCCGCCCGAGCGAATCGAGTTCGGCAGTCGCACGAGGCAAAATAGCCGTACGCCCTTGATACACACCATACTGTTTGTCCTACCCTTCTTGAAAACAAGCATGTTAAGCAGATAGAGGATGTTTGGTGTACTTGACAATTTTAGATTATAAGTGAAAGAAAAATATAGCGTACTTTGCATAAGGGAGATTGTGGGGTGCAGCGATACAATTTTTTTAAAGATAAAGATAATTTCCCTTATATTCTCACTTCAGTGATGCAGTGTATGTGTAGCGGGCGTAAAGTTTTATGTAGCGGTCGTAACGTGTTATTTAGCGGCCGTAAAGTGTTATGTAGCGGGCGTAAAGTTTCATTTTGGCCCGGCGGCGGAGTGCGCATGTGCGAACGTCACTGGGCTGGAAGCGGCCACATTACGCCTGCTTCACGTGCATGCAATGCCGCGTTTTCAAGGGGTTCAAGGGGTCTCAAAGCATGCCTCTGCAAATGAATTAAACCATATACAAATTTTGCACGAATCTTGAAAAATACCAACAGATTCTTAAGAGATCTTATTACATCCAGTCGATCAGTGAGAGATTTAGAATTTTATATCGATGTAGCTCAGATGTCAAATAAACTATTAGCAATTAATACCTGGTAGCCCTGTAATAATTTGTAATAACATTGATTCAACTATTTTGGAATAAAGAACATATACTTCGAAAGCTCTTGTTAGAATTTATCAAATAAAATCAGTTACATAAATATTATAATGGACAATAAGAAACGTTTAAATCATCTTTCGCATAATAGAGTAATCTGCTGAAAAGATTCAATTTGCTTACTTGAAACATTCAAATGAAGTATCATGAATGATGAAATAAATTCAGCAATATTAAAATCTAATACAAGAATACTGTGAGTCAAACATTGAAAAATGATACAATGATCTAGTGATCTAGTGATAACATGAACATCTTCTTTCTGGTACTCCTTAATCAAATGTTGATTTAAGACTTACATAAAGTCAATATTATATGAGGATGGCGATTTATCAAGCTCAGCGCAGAGGGCAGCACCTAGAGTGGCGATACATCTAGTATGCAGGAACAAGGCAGTTTCAGGGGCCAAAAAGAAAGATCGAGTTCGTAAGCCAGCCATTTTGGATAAGAATTCAGAAAGTGAGCACATTTTGAAAATTTTTGAGAACACTTTTTTTAATATTTAAAAATTCTATGGACGGATATAAATAGTACTCAAAAAGGCGAACAAAATATTCGTATGTCATTACAATAAAATGAAAATTTGCAGAGTTACAGCACTTTCAAGATCCAAAAGAAGAAAGGAAAATTCACATTTTCAGCCAAACAACGCACGATACGAAAAAAAGTCAAGATAAGAAAAATGTTCCTTTTTGCACGCCCTACAAGATTATCATAACGACTTTTCGAATTTTCTCAAAAAATCGAAAATTCACATTTTTATTGCACAAAAAATAATGAAAAATCACAAATTTAATTTTACGGTAAAACTAAGCAAGATACGACAAATGATGATTAAACAAAAATTGTGGATTCTAAAAAGATCTACAAATTTGTTATTGGTCACTTTTTGATAGGATGTGTAGTTTTTGTTTTATTCGTAAAAAATAACATTAACAGTAAAAAAAAAATTTTTTTCATCTCGCGTGTGGGTTTTCAAAATATTTAATTTTTTCTTATGTTCTCAATACTATTTTTAACGATTAAAACAATAAAATAACTATCATTAATGCTCATGGTAATTGAAATTTTGTATTTTTACATTCTCATCCAGAGAAGGTATTAGACGAGGGGCCGTTCACTGGAGGAATCAGTGATTTTCCTCACTAAGAATCGATTCAGAATCAGTCACTCGTCAAAAGATTGTTCAGAAATATTTGGGAATCAGCTTGATTCGGTAGAATCTTAGAGATCGATTCTGAAAGTTTGAAACATGCGTTCATCAGTAAGATTCAGAAGAAACACAGGGAATCAGTGAGAATCGCCAAGGATCACTCGGAATCGCTACGATTCCGTGCAGACTCGGGCGAGTCAGCTTGAGTTAGCTTGGGATCAACGCGTTAAAACACGTCAAGTGCGCTGTGTCGAACGCAGGCTACACATACGAGGAGTCCGTAAAGCTGTATTGCTTCTCAGCTGTTATGATCATATTTTTAATTACTTTTTAATCTTTTTGAAACTTCTAATTATCTCTTGAACTTATTCGATTTTTTCTGAAGTAATAATTGTTTAATTGTCATGTGTTCATTAAAATTTGTTTTTGTTTTAAAGTCTTTCCAAACATTTTCTGTTAAAATTAATTTTTCAAAATAAAAAATAATTTTAAATTTTCCCAGGAATTAAGGACAATTTTTTTATTACCTGAAAATCTTTCAAACTCCTTAACAAGCTTCTAAATTTAATTTGAAAATCTTGAAAAATCTATATTCTGTTTCAAATAATTGATTAACTATTGTGTACATTAAAATTACACAATTTTACTTTAAAATAGAATGTTTTTTAAATAGAAGAATTCAAATTAACATTGTGACGTTCAAAGTTTAAGTTTAGCTCTGTGAAATTTTAAAGATTCAAGGCTTTCTGTTTCAAACAATTCAGTTTCAAATTGTTTAGTTATGAATATTCTATTTTTATAATTGTTTATTTTATAAATTGTTATTTTCTTTAGTTAACAAAGGCCGTAGCAGGATAAGCATGGTCTGGGTGCCCCCGCATGGATTTGCTTCATATTTAGGGGATAAGTTTCTTTCATTATGAAACTAATTTACCCCAAGTGCCAAGTTCAAAAAAATTTTTTTACAACAATTATAAATAAATTTTGAAAAATTAAAAAAATCAATTTTCTCAAAATTGGCTCAACCGATTTTGATGGTTCAAATATATATTATAGAAGGTACTAAGACAATTTAAAAAAAAATTGACACCTAATTCCTTTCAGGAGAAGGGTGTGAAAAAAATTATTGTAATTTTGTAACCATTTTTTTTTTAATTAAGTACTTCTTGCACACCTACCATTTTTTGCCTATATTATGCTCACATTCAAGGCTCCAAAAAATATTTTTGCGGAAATGATCACAGCATTACTTCATAGTTTAAAAAATAAAAACTACTTATTGGCCCCTCACATGTATGCAATTCCATGAGAATGAGGGGCCAACTTAAGTTTCAGCTTATCACGCAATAAGTTATACTCAATGGTATAATAAAAACCAGATGCAACAGCATTATTCAATGTCAATTCACAGTGTGAATTTATTATAAGTAGATAGAAAAATACTTCTCTTCGTTTACTGCTGACATTCGCCAAACTAATTTCATGTCTGCCCAGGATGCACCACGTGGAGGTTGTCAGTCAGATTAGCATCCCTTACTTTATTTACATCAGACATGCCCAACTCGGGGAAATTCCCTCCGCGAACACATGTTCCGCGTCCACCTCTCCTTCTCCTAGAGAGCGGGAGTGGTGGTAGACGCAAGCGCGTGGTAGACGCGTACGTCACAGAGGAGAGATTCTCGCAAGCGTTTCTCCCGCTCTCTAGGAGAAAGAGAGGTGGACGCGGAACATGTGTTCCCGGAGGGAATTTCCGCGAGTTGGGCATGTCTGGTGTAAATAAAGTAAGGGATGCTAATCTGACTGACAACCTCCACGTGGTGCATCCTGGGCAGACATGAAGTTAGTTTGGCGAATGTCAGCAGTAAACGAAGAGAAGTATTTTTCTATCTACTTATAATCAATTCACACTGTGAATTGACATTGAATAATGCTGTTGCATCTGCTTTTTATTATACCATTGAGTATAACTTATTGCGTCATAAGCTGAAACTTAAGTTGGCCCCTCATTCTCATGGAATTGCATACATGTGAGGGGCCAATAAGTAGTTTTTATTTTTTAAACTATGAAGTAATGCTCTGATCATTTCCGCAAAAATATATCTCCTGAAAGGAATTAGGTGTCAATTTTTTTTTAAATTGTCTTAGTACCTTCTATAATATATATTTGAACCATCAAAATTGGTTGAGCCAATTTTGAGAAAATTGATTTTTTTAATTTTTCAAAATTTATTTATAATTGTTGTGAAGATTTTTTTTTGAACTTGGCACTTGGGGTAAATTAGTTTCATAATGAAAGAAACTTATCCCCTAAATATGAAGCAAATCCATGCGGGGGCACCTAGACCATGCTTATCCTGCTACGGCCTTTCAGTTCGAATGGGTTAAAAATGGAATATTTTAGACTGAAACAATATTTGAATATTATTTTTAATTTAATAAAAGTGTTAAAAGTAGTTGATAAATTTTCAATCGGACATTTATATTTATTTACCTACTAAGTTAAATGAAAATAGTTCAAATTTATAACGTTAATACCTGTAAATTATTCAATGTTAACAAATATTGAGAATGCAATTCAATCTCGAATTCTTAAACTACAGTTCCATTTTTTAAATTGTTAATTAGTTTTTATTTACAGAATTTTTTGTCAACAAATTTTAATTTCAAACGCTGTTCATTCTGTATTGTTTATGTCTTCAAAACTTAATTTAAAAAATGCTCCATAATATATATCATAAAATGGTTTCATAATTGAAAAAGTCAACAATTGAACTTAACGTTTAAAAAAAAAGTTGAAATCAAACTTATTTTAAATTTCATGATATATCATGTGCCATGAAGTTCGTGATATTTCAATTGAATGGTTAGATTTTTCTTTTAAAAATTTGTAAAATTCCCAGTCACAAAATAAATTCACTGTCTTTTCCCCCTTTTTCGTAGTCTCCAAAAAATTCCCGGTCATTTCTGGGTTTCCCCGGTTTCCCAGTCCAGCAGGCCACCCTGAGAAATACATGCAATTAAACATGTTATGTAATCGGGTTAAAAATACCCCCCCCCCCACATAACAGATCGTAACGAAACACGAACCCCGCCCTCCCACTTTTCATGCTACGTAATATGTAAACGCTCTCTCAGTGTGGTCGAGAAACGAAGGAATCGATGAAGAATCAGCTGGACTCCGCTCCGGCGCAATCAACAGAAATCAGTCGTACTGATGCAACTCAATGCGCGCAACTGTCAGAATGATCCCTGTGCGATCTTCTGAGTTTGGATTCGATTCTTTTCTTTTCTTACGCTCAGAATCAAAGCGGATTGTGCTTCATGTGTGGAATCACAGTAATCGTGATCTAATTGACGGAATAATTATGCTCATGTAGAATCGATTCTACAGTGGACGGCCCCTCGGTATTAGATTTGTGTATAAAATATGACCCCCCCGGTTATTGCCAAATGTCCACGTTTTGAGACCCCCTGAACACAAAAGCACAAATCATTTCAATAATTATTTTCAAATTTATCATATATATGTTCCAAAAACGAATTAGATACTTTTTTTCTCCCCTTTTCAGATAGTTGGAAAAAATCTTCCTGATTGTATGATTTATTAGAAAGATATGGAAATATACGCTGAACTAAAGGAATTTCCTTCTTCATTTTAAATCAAATACAAATTTAGTCATTTTTATCTGAAGAACATTGAACATAACATATGGTCGTTGCGAAGCGCGACGACCAAATCGCGCGCCGTAAGCGCCCTCAAACTTTTGGGTTTCTATTATACGATGAACAGAAACGAGCGTGGAGCGCGAGGTTTACGTGATGTCTAAACCAAATATCGAGCGCGAAGCGCGAGTGTCTTGATGAGAATGTGCTGCTTAAGGTCGATAGAACGTAAATTGGTTCTTCTTTTTATTTAAAACTGACATAATTAAACCAAAAGCAGATCATAACGATGAAGCTTACTTAGAGAGTATTAGCCCGCGAAGCGCGCAATAGCGAGCACACGAAGTGCGAAAACCTAGACGAACCGAGCTTAAAGCGTCAGGCAAATGTGTCCGAGCACGCAGCGCGAGGTGAATACATTATCGAGCGCGAAGCGCGAGATCCAACTTGTGCGCACCGTAGGTGCGCCTAAACTTGCGAGCTGCGCGCGCACCGCGCGATGAGAATGTGCCCGCTAACAGACGATTTAGAGCATATAATCATTGAATTTAATATTTTCAGTTCCTACTTGACTTAACTGTAATATATATCGTATCTTCCTCCTAATCCTCCTCACCCTCTATTCTTTATGGTATCCTCCTCAACCTCCTCATCCTCTATTCTTTCTCGTTCTTCCACATACATTTTAATAGTTTATTCAACTTTATTTGAGATAACTCAAGATTAAACAGGGAAAACGTGATTACAACTACAAGAAAAAGCAGCGTATCCGATGGCGGCGCACTCTATGATAATCTTTGCTAACCCAGGTTCCCGTTTTAGTGAAACAAAGTTTCGTTTACTAAGTTGGAACAGTTGAGTCAACTGTATATCCATTATTCTGTTAACCAGAAATCCTTGTCCCTTTAAATGGATTTATTTCACTAAAATTAAAAAAAATGTTGGTTCTAAGAAAAAAACAAGATTTGCAGCTGTTATATATAATAGCAGATTTTAATATACGTAATAAATACTTCACTCAGCATTTTTTGTATTATTTAATTAAATTTCTATATCACTAAATGTTGATTTAAGAGTTCCAAAAAGAAGATACTCATGTTATCACCCAATGGGAAATTCACAACGGGCGAAGTACTGCTCCGGTACTGGCTAGAATTGGCGCATTACTGGCAGCCAGTGCTGGTACCTTCACTGGCATGTTGAAACTCGATGAAAAAGCCATCCTCATAAGCTACAGCACAAAAAGTTAAAACACCAAATTTTGAGCTCTCTTGTTCTAATTAAATATTTATTATTATACGACGTTAAGTAAATGTAAAATATACGAACTGTTAACAGGAATATCAATAAAATAATTTTTAAATAAATCATTTAAATCGATTACAGATTTTCTTCGTGTAATATTTCGTTTTTTCGCGTTTTAGACTACTTTAAAACTTTCTGCAATCACTGTAAAGGTATTTTTTTCTGAACACATTTAGAACACATGAAACATATTTTTAAACGTATTTTTAAATTTTTTAAATATTTATACTGTCGGCATAGTACTACGCCGATCGTGGAGCCAGCCGTTAGCCATTACTGGGCGAATGGCCGACTATCTGTACTGGGCCAGTATTGCGCCGGTGGTGAACTCCGGCGGAGTACGGACATTTCCACCTGGGATGTAGCTAACAATCATGCAGTATATCTGTACCGTGCCAGAGTTATGCCAGTAATGGTCCAACGCTTGACTGCCAGTGCTGATTTTTCAGTACTGGTGCAGTACTTGTCTACGGACGGAAAAAATTTATCCGTAAAAAAGTCACGAACTAGTAGCTAGGTCTCGGATATTAGAAAAATTCATCGGATATTTATGTACTTTCGTAAATAACCTGCGAACTTTGAGAAAGATTGACGAACTCGATGTGAAAATTCTAAAACGGTTCATCACTTTTTTTTACGTGAATAATTACAAAAGTATTACGAGTGATTGGGAAAAGATTCTCAGAGCACTCACGAGCTTGCCCGACAAATCTGGGAACTCGAAAGTAGGTTCGCCTGTACGTGGCCCACACACACACTCTCCCAAACGCGCGGTGCGTGTGTGCGCTCGTATGTGTGCCTCGAGCTCGTCGGATGAGTGGCTAGAAGTTTTATAATACCTATTTTGTTTGGCCTCGATGGCTGCGCGTGTTTACGCACTCCTGGTTTATGTTTAGAAACTGGTGAGTCAGCAGTCTTTGAGGGTTCGAATCTTCTGAGTTGCGAATTTATAAATTAATATAAAATTAAATCGGACAAATAAAATTTTTCCTCTTTTTATTTCAGTCTGAAATTTTCAGGTACTGTTCGTAGGAAATTCGAACTGTTCATAAGAAATTTCGAAATTTATCCATATATTTCTCATAGAAATAAGGATTTAATGTTTCATTTTTTTAACTCGTATCCGAGACCTAGCTACAAGTTCGTGACTTCTTCACGGATAAATGTTTTTCGTGTATAGCATTGTAGACTGTACTATGTCTGTACGGGCTAGCCAACTGTCGGATTGCCATTACAGGCGCAGTACTGAGCCCGTTGTTAATGTTGGCATAAACAAAAAAATTTCGAATTAGATCATTGTATCATTTTTCAGTGTTTGACTCACAGTATTCTTGTATTAGATTTTAATATTGCTGAATTTATTTTATCATTCATGATACTTCATTTCAATGTTTCAAGTAAGCAAATTGAATCTTTTCAGCAGATTACTCTATTATGCGAAAGATGATTTCAAAGTTTCTTACAGTCCATTGTAATATTTATGTAACTGATTTTATTTTATAAATTCTAACAAGAGCTTTCGAATTATATGTTCTTTATCCCAAAATAGTTGAATCAATATTATTAAAAATTATTACAGGGCTACCAGGTATTAATTGCTAATAGTTCATTTGACATCTGAGCTACATCGATATAAAATTCTAAATCTCTAACTGTGATCCACTGGGTGTAATAAGATCGCAAAGATCGCAAAGGCATGCTGTGAGATTTATAACTGTTTTTGAGACGCTCAATCGCAAAGCCATCTTAAATCTTGTAAATGTTACAAAATTATTTTTTTTCCGACCTCCCTTGAAAACGCGGCATTACATGCACGTGAAGCAAGCGTAATGTGGCCGCTTCCAACCCAGTGACGTTCGCACATGCGCACTGCGCCGCCGGGCCGACATGAAACCTTACGCCTGCTCCATAAAACTTTACGCCCGCTCCATGAAACTTTACGCCCGCTCCATGACACTTTACGCCCGCTACACATACACTGCACCACGCAAGTGAGAATATGAAGGAAATTAACTTTATCTTTAAAAAAAATTGTATCGCTGGACCCCACAGTCTCCCTTCTGCAAAGTACGCTATTTCTTCCGTTCACTTATAATCTAAAATTGTCAAGTACTCTCTCTCTCTCTCCCCCCCCTCTCCCCCTCTCCCCCCCTCTCTCTCTCTCTCTCTCTCTCTAGCCTATACACAAGCTTCATACCTTGCTGTCAGTTTATTTAGTCTATAGCTCATAAGTCAATTCCATCACATGGTTCTCTCTCTTGCGCATGCTTCATGCCTTACTATCAGTTTCTTATGAGATGAAACTTCATTTTTTCTGAATTAAAAACTCTAACATTATTTCATTATTATTAAAAATAACTAAAAATTCCTTAACAAGAGTTTGATTTCACTACTGACTTCTATGTACTGAGGATTAAATATATGTATATTTCCCACACTTGAATACAACTATAAGAACTTTATCACTTTTATGTATGTTTTTTCTTTCTTTCTAATGTACTTATAAAAAATTGAAGCAATTAATTCTTTTATTAAAATGCAGTTTTTATATTTCGTGAATTGTCTGCATAAGTTTCAGTGATAATCCACTGTATGTTCATGAAAAGGTAAGTTTTTGATTCATGTGAAATGATAGATGATATTTTCATTGGCAACTTCTTCGTCACTCATATTATTATCATTTATCCTTTATTTTCTTCATTATAAGAAGATGTTTCGTAGACCTTCTTGAAACTGCTTCTTCTTTATTCAAACCATAGGCGTTTATGCTTAAACCATTGAGATGATGTACTAAATGTTTGTTTGAAAAGAAAAACTTCGTTTCTGTTGTAATGTAATCAACATTCACATTCTTATAATATTCACCTAACTCCTCCTAATTGACATAACAGCTCTCGTTCCAGCACTTATTTTGATGCTTCTTTGTCTTGGCTGGATTCAGACTCTTTTATGGTATATTCATCATTTTTATTTTTACGTGGGATATAATAATAAGAGTAAAATATTTTAAAAATGAGTTCCTCCTCCTTTTTTCTTTCGTGAAAAGCAATATAATCGTATTACCATCTCTGCTATTAATCTTCCTTTCATATCCTCAACATTTTTAAATATGAATGTTATTTCATTGATCAAACCATTTTCTCTGAAAGCCATTATCGAAAGAACCACCGTTCTTTTAATAAACCGAACACATATTAAATATTGATTCATAATTATATATCCTCAGATTATTATTATTATTATTAAACTACATGTAGAATATTTTTGAATCTTTTACTGGAAACGTGTAGAAAAGTTTCTACAACAAATTTGACACTTACAATTGCGCAATATTAGTTTTGTGACAGCTGTGAAATGGCCTTGTTGTCGGTAAAGTAGAAATGCATCTACCTCTTGTAAAAGTGGCTCAGTAGCCCTCTTGTATTCGATCTCTTGCATCTAAATACATAGACTTGGCTCATTATCAATGTTGGTAAGGTAGAAATTCAGGATGACATCATCAAAATATTCTAGAATCTTAGCACGGACATGAGCCACTTTAACTGTAGAATGTTCTCTAATAATATATCTGTTACTTTATCCTAAAGTTCCAGAAGTTTTCTAGACTGCAGAATGTTATTCACGAGTTAAATGTGCACTGAATATATAAAGACAGCAATTTTTAGTTAAAAGTATTATCTATAAGGAAGCAATAAATCAAATTGATATAGACAAAACAGGATGTCATAAATAGCCCTGCATATCATATTTCACCTGTACACCTGCATCTTTTCCATATTAAATGAATGTTTATCTATAAGGAAGCAATAAATCATCCTTGATTTTCTCGTAACTATATGACGCAGTAGCAAATGCCACATTAAAGCAAAATATAACCTTGAAAGTATTTACACGAAATGTTTAATTGAGATAAGAAATAACCTTTTAGCTTTTTACATGAATTCGGTTCTTATAATTGCGCAATATTATTCTATGATGTCATCAGGATCCTCCGAGAATGTTCTAGCAGCTTATAGCATGAACAGAATAGATACATATCCAGAGTCCGTCTTATAATGCGTATCCAGACTCCGTCTTACTTTTTGGTTCAGAAACCAGCCTTACTCATCTACTAATATAGTAGCTTTAGTGGGGGATTGAAATTTTGAAATATTCTATTATATTTATTTTTTATTTAGCTCATTTTTTATATATTAAATCTTCAACGTGTAATAGGCAAAACTGACCTTTCTAAATAAGAGATGAAAAAGGTGCTGAAAAACATGCATATATCTGTAATTAAAAAAGGAATGTGACCTCATCTCAAGTGTTGTTGTTGTATAGTATGACATAAAGAAGCGTTATAATGGATACAACTAGAAACACGTAAAATTCGTTTCTCAAATTGTAAAGTATTGCATTATACGATGCAACATTGTTCTAGAACGTTCTAGATTGTAGTCGATACACCTAGAAACACGGAAAATTCGTTTCGCAACATTTCACAATATTGCATCATGTGATGTAACAATGTTCTATAAGTAGAAACACTTAAAATTCATTTTCGCGACATTGCACAATATTGCATCATATAATGCAACAATGTTCTACATCTAGAAACACGTAAAATTCGTTTGCGCGACATTGCACAATATTGCATCATATGATGCAACAATGTTCTACATCTAGAAACACGTAGAATTCGTTTCGCGACATTGCACAATATTACATCATATGATGCAACAATGTTATATACGTAGAAGCACGTAAAATTCCATTCTCGACATTGCACAATATTGCATAATTTGATGCAACAATGTTTTTGAACGTTCTACACTATAATCGACACGTTCGGGATATAATTTTTCAACGCAAAATGTGATGCGTCATTACAATAACCTTGAAGTTGTTTACGAAATAAATTCTTCTCAGAAATTGCGTAGTATAATTTCATGATGTCATCAAGAATATTCTAGAAAGTTAGCATGGACACGAACCACTACAGCTGTAGAATCTGTTGTGCATCAAATGAATGTTTTATCTATAAGGAAGCAATAAGTCATCCTTGTTTTTCTCGTTATAACCTTGAACGTGTTCACAGAACGATCTACATTATAATCGACACGTTCGGAATATATATTTTTCCAACGCAAAATGTAATGTGCCAATACAATAACCTTGAAGTTGTTGACGAAAGAAATTCTTTCCCGAAAGCAATAAATCATCCTTGTTATTCTCTCAATATAACCTTGAGCTTATTTACATGAACACAACTCTACGCCTGCATCTTTTGTACACTGAATGAATGTTTTGTCAATAAGAAAGCAATAAATCATCCTTGTTTTTCTCGTGATAACCTTGAATATATTTTTATATTATATATTTCGGCTTTCGGTTTCGATTCCTTTGGAATAGAACCGAAGGGCCTATGACAAAGCCACCGAACGCGTCCTCGGGTTGCGGATAGAGGGTACCTGTACCAAGGGTTTCTGCTGAATACGGTTACAATAATTAATAAGCAGTCGCGGACAATTGTCCAGGGATGGTCCCGAAGGAATAAACCCTAAGCGAAGGCGTAACAACCGTACCGAAATTTGAATGGCACCTGGGTGAGGTGTCTCAAACGGTGACTCTGGGATACCGGGCGACCTCTCAGAGTATGCAGCCTTATCCTTGCATGCGGGTCTCTACAAGGACGGACGAACCGTTTTCCCTAGCTGCTCGTGAGAACAACAATGATAACACCAAAGATGCGGTGTAAAACAATTGAACGCGCAGGGCTCCCGACAATGGGTCGGACAACAATGCCGACTACCCTGGAGTTGGGGGAGCCAATCAAGACGGAGTCAATGCGATTGACCGGCAGAATCTCATTACTTTTAAGTGGACGGATCGACTCAGGGACGACCTGCAGGAGTGCTATGATACCAGTATGGCCCCTGAACAAAAAGGTTACATGGCGCGACTGCATGCTCTGTGGTGCGAGAAACATCCAGAGCTCTCGGATTTTTCGCAAAAACGTCTGCGAACACCGTGCCGAGGACCTCCGGAAAAGGGGTTATATAAGCGGAGCGCCTACTCAACCGCAGCCAGAACAAGCCGACAACAGAGAAAGATAGGCCACACTGAGACCAACCTCGAACAGACATCCAATAGAGGAAGAACGATGCTTCAAGACCCAGAGAAACATCAACATTCAGGTTTCTCCCAAGCCCAAAGATCTGAGTGAACTGGATGATGAGCTTCGTGGAGATTTTTCCAAAGAATCCGACCTCTAGACTAGCAATTGTGGTTAATCAACGGTTGATCATAAGACCAAAAGACGAATGCATCAACTCACCACAAAGATAGGCTGGGCAAGACAGTACGCGTCCCGCATTCAGTGTGTGATTGACTACATAACATCTGGCAGGACTTTCACTGCCAAGGTTCGACAGTTCGCGCGCGAACTCCGGATCCTTCATCACACCATCAACAAGTCAAAGCTACTGACCCTCAGGCAGCATATTGTTGACAGAATACGAGTACTAACTAACGCTAGGAGAAGTCTAGAGCGGAGAGAGAGGTGGGTCAAAGAAAATCAACAGTTTTTGTCTGACCCATCTCGACTCTTCCAAGACCCTCCAGTTACTGTCGACCATCCGCCCAAACCATAGGAGGTCGAAGCATTTTGGAAAGAAGTCTACGAAGTCCAACATCCACTTGAAGAAGGCTCAAAGAACATAAATAGCTTCAAGGATCTGTGCAATGCCCTCATAACAGCTGAGGAGGAATGCCCACCTATCACTACCGAGGAGGTGAAAACGTATTGAGAGGCATGAAGAACTACTCCGCTCCGGAACCAGATGGTATCAAGACCTTCTGGTGGAAGAAGTTTCCTTCAACCCACCAGCATCTGGCCCGAATTTTCACCTCATATCTAAAGTCGGAAGAGCCTATTCCGGAGTGGTTGCTGGAAGGGCGCACAGTGCTCCTGCCGAAGACGGACAACTGAGCTCACCCTAAGAATTACAGGCCAATAACTTGTCTAAACTTGCTCATCGATAGATGTGTCTGTGAAGACGCAGTATCCTATCAGCGATTTTTATCGATGGCCAATATTGATTACCGGAAAGCTTTCGATTTAAACACCCATAGACTTATCATCTGTCTGTTGGAAAGCTCAAAGGTTCATCCACACATCGTAAGGTGCATAGAGAGATTAATGCCGCTTTGGAAAACCAGATTTACTATCTCATCTGGAAAACATCGTGTGATCACTAACAGTGTCACCTATCAGATAGGTGTGTTTCGGGGCAACACCATGAGCCCTCTCCTCTTTTGCATCACATTATTGCCACTATCTCTCGCACTTCGACAAGACCCCCTTCTTAAAATGGTCAGGAAACACGAAGAAGTGGGCAAAGGGGCGTTTCTGTACAAAGCAGCGGAGGAGGCTGCTGAAACACTCGGCCTTGACTTCAATATCAGGGGTGAGCAAAATGCATCACATGTTATCCATCTTGAATACTCACTCCTGAAGGTCCGGATTAAGAAAGCACAGGAGAAAAAGTTCTGCGAACAGCTCCTCGAGAAGAGGATGCACGGCATCTTCCACATAAATGTGGCAGATCAGTCGATGTCGTATGAGCTAACTTTTGCTTTCCTTAGATCACCCGGATTGAAGTCGAGCACGGAGGGCTTCATTTTGGCATGTCAAGACGGTGTCATTTCCACTCTAGCATACCGTCGC